>JAOUQV010000004.1:14624401-14651809 GCA_028565295.1 Aspidoras spilotus | reverse complement strand
AGAGTCCTGAGGAGTTCAACAGTGTAGACCCTCAGGAGTTCAACAGTGTAGAGTCCTGAGGAGTTCAACAGTGTAGACACTTGAGGAGTTCAACAGAGTAGAATCTGAGGAGTTCAACAGTGTAGAATGTGAGGAGTTCAACAGTGTAGAGTTCTGAGGAGTTCAACAGTGTAGAGTCCTGATGAGTTCAACAGTGTAGACCCTGAGGAGTTCAACAGTGTAGAGTACTGAGGAGTCCAACAGTTTAGATCCTGAGGAGTTCAACAGTGTAGAGTCCTGAGGATTTCAACAGTGTAGAATCCGAGGAGTTCAACAGTGTAGAATCTGAGGAGTTTAACAGTGTAGACTCTGAGTAGCTCAGCAGTGTAGAATCTGAGGAGTACAACAGTGTAGAGTCTGAGGAGTTAAACAGTGTAGAATCTGAAGAGTTTAATAGTGTAGATCCTGAGGAGTTCAACAGTGTAAAATCTAAGGAGTTCAACAGTGTAGAGTTCAACAGGTGCTACAGAAAGAGCATCACTCACTCTCCTGTTGTTTACATTAGGTTGGTACAGAATGGACATGTGTTTTCAGAGCATTGGCTTGCGTTGGTATCTTCCTTTGTGTTGACTATGTTTCTGTTCTAAATATGTTTATTTTTCTTTCTTTCTTTCTTTCTGTCTTTCTTTTTGAAACAAATTTTGCCAAATAAGTAATAGCCAATAGTGACCTGAGCTACACCAAAGTGCATTTCTTTCTCTCTCTCTCTCTCTCTCTCTCTCTCTCTGCACATGTGCAATGTGAGTGTCGAGTAGCGTGTGGAGCGTGCTGAGAGCGGTTGGCGTTTAGCTATTTTTTGTCGCATTTGCGGTTATTATTTTTCAATGCTTTTTTTGTGTGCTTGAGTGTGTGAGTAAGTTTTTGTTTTGCATTTGTGTGGGTGCGGGTGTGTGTGAGCGCATGTGCATGTGCGTGCCTTTGTGTGTGTGTGGCGTGGTGGGGATCATGGCGGATCAGGTTTGTGCAAGTCTAACTCAGCGACACGTGTGCGTGTAGTATGCAGTGCGAGTGTGACTGAATGTGTGTTAGCTGCTGGAGATGTGGTGGGGCATGCAAACATGGTGGCTCTTTCAAGAATGAACAGCGCTATAGTTATTTTACTCAACACAATTGAAAATGCAAACAAAACTGATTGAGAATGGCAAGTGATAAATAATGAACTGATCAGTGTGTCACCTCTTATCTCACCTGCTACAAAGATTATACTGTCCAATGTTCCACCTTTTATCCCTGATCAATTCATTCTCAGGGAGCTTATGAGATATGGTCGTGTGGTCTCCAGCGTTGAGAAAATGCACCTGGGCATCAACTTACAGAACTTAAAACACATGATCTGTTAAAGAAGAGTGGTGTTCATGGTACTGAAGGAGAGCATTGATGAGCTTAGCTTAAAAGTTACAACTACAGTATTTTTGTCTCCTCAGACAAAGATATTAAATGTTTTAAATGCAACCAGGTAAGGCATCTGGCCCATGCCTGTCCTGAGAGGCAGGGTGACCCCGGTGTTACTGGGCGGCCGGGGCAGGATGCAGCCGACACTGCCGTGGCCTCCCCTCCTGCGGCAATGGCACAGCCAGCTGCTGAGAGCCCCGGAGCTGCCTGGGAAAAATGAGTCCCAGGTTCAGTCCATGGCCCAGCAGCCCTGGAGCAAATATGAAGAAGAAGGAGTCCTGAAGAGTCCCGAATTCCAAAATTTCAGTACTTCCCTGACCTGGTACAGTTTTTAAATGCTATAAGACATTTTAAAAGGGCAGGCGATTCAGAGCGAATAAGGAAAATAATCACAAAGTTGAACAAAGATAAATTGCTTTTATGGTTTTTATATTTTAATGGCTTTAATAATCTCCTTTACTTTTATTTTAATGAACGGGTTTTATATTGCGATTTTGCGAGAGATCAGGAGAAGAGGGTAAAGCTTGACAAATTTATAAAGCAGAAGAACATTAATGTCACAATGCTGCAGGAGACCCACAGAGATCACAAAAATGCTGCTGACTAGGTGAGTGAGCGGGAGGGGCTCGCGATTTTAAGTCACAATACCTCACTCAGTGGAGGGGTTGCCCTTCTTTTTAAACGCAGTTTTATTCCCGTTTCTTTTACAGTTGAGGAGATTTTAAAATGTAGGCTTTCAAAAGTAAAAGCTTTTTATGAGAATGAGGTTTTAGTTTTTATCTGTGTGTATGCTTCCACCAATGCGGTGGAGAGAATGGTGTTTTTAGATAAGCTAAGCACAGTAATAGGTAATTGCAACACCTCAGAAATTTTAATTTTGGGTGAAGATTTTAACTGTGCAGCAGATAACAGAGACAGTAATCATACAGAACCTCATATGGCCTCCCGAAAATGTCTGTGGGAGATGATGGAGGCCCACGACCTATTAGATGTATGGCTAGATTGGAAAGGTTTTATGTTTTTAGACACCAAAGGACTCTTTTTGTGAAGGCTTTTATTGTCCCAGTAGACATCTCTGATCACTGCATGGTGAAGGTTTTTATCAATAAGACCCGTGTGAAGCCAAAAATCCCTACTAGCATTTTAACACCACACTTTCAGATGATGCCAATTTTAAAGAGTCTTTAATTTATTTATGGAACAATTTTAAATCAAAGAAATCTGATTTTAACTCTTTACAAAAATGGCAAAAATACAAGTAAAGGTATTTTTCCAAACGTACACTTTAAATGTGACGAAAGACATCAGTAGATCTATGAAAGCTCTGGAGATTGAAATAGTGGAACTCTAGCATTTGGAGGCCACAGGAAATTGAGTGCATATTGAAGCCCTCAAAAGTAAAAAAGCTTTAATGAATGATCTGTTGGGTATAACAGCACAGGGGGCGCTGGTCCCCTCACGATTAATAAACACTACTAAGATAGATGCTCTTTCAAAGTTCTTTTTTAGTCTTGAGCAACAAAATGGACAAAAAAGGTACATGTATGCTGTTCAGACAGAATCAGGGGAACTACTTTCTGAGCCCGCTGAAGTTCGCAGGCAGAGAGTAAGCTTCTTTTTGAAGCTATATATGAGCGAGCAGTCAGTGACACCCATCATGGAAGAGGGCTATGGCTAACCTCCAAAAGCTCTCAGAACAGGCAAGGAGAGTAATTGATGTAGAGCTAACCTTGGGAGAGCTTGGTGAAGCTCTTCATGGCATGAAAAATGGTCAGGCGCCAGGTATAGATGGTCAAGTTCTACAAGGCATTCTGGACAGATATAGGGCAGGATGTGCTGGATGTGCTGAAAGACAGCAAGAGTAGAGGTCAACTCCCTCTAAGCTGCAGGAGAGCCGTCCTGACCTTACTACCGAAAAAGGAAGACCTCTCCTACCTGAAGAACTGGTGCCCGGTCTGCAAGCTACACTCAAAAGCATTACCCTCAAGACTAAATAAGGTAATAGAGCAGATCATTCAGGTTGACCAGTTGTACTGTGTACTTGGCAGGTCTATTTTTGATCATATTTTCTTAATTTGTGATATTTTGGAAGTCTCCAGACTATTGGGTCTAAAGACTGGTCTTATTTCATTAGATCAGGAAAAAGCTTTTGACCGGGTTGACCATGAATATTTGTGGAAGGTGCTGGACGTCTTCGGGCTCAACCCTGGTCTCATAGCTATAGTCAAGGTGTTGTATAGTGAAATAGAGCCTGTACTAAAAGTTAATAGTGGCTTATGTGCCTCTTTCAAAGTACAAAGAGGTATAAGACAAGGCGGTTTCCTTTCAGGCATGCTGTACTCAATAGCAATTGAGCCACTTTTATGCAGACTGAGAGAAAAACTCTCAGGTTTTAATATTTCAAAGGTACATGCTTCTCTCTGTTTATCAGCCTATGCAGATGATCTCACTTCATTTGTGAATACACAGTCTGATGTTGATGTTTTAACTGATGTTATAAAGGACATTGAACCTTTATCATTGGCAAAGATTAACTGGTCTAAAAGTGATGCAGTTTTGATTGGAAGGTGGGACAGGAAGCAGCCGACACTGCCAGGAGATCTTGTCTGGAAAGAAGGCGGTTTTAAATACTTGGGTGTCTACCTAGGTAATGCTGGTTTTTTTAAGGAAAAACTAATAGGGTATTGAGGAGCACGTTAAGGGCAGACTGAGCAAGTGGAAGTGGCTGATTCTGAAAATGTCCTACAGGGGGCGAACGCTGGTGATAAACAACCTTGCAGCATCGTCCCTGTGGCACAAGCTGGCCTGTGTGGATCCACCACCGAAGCTATTTGAAAACATCCAGGCACTGCTAGTGGACTTCTTCTGGGACAATCTACACTGGGTTCCTCAGAGCATCTTACACCTACCCAAAGATGAAGGAGGGCAGGGGCTGGTTCAGCTGGCCAGCCGAACAGCAGCCTTTCGCCTCCAGTCCATTCAAAGACTCCTCACTGGACCCAGGCACCTAGTGTGGAGAGCAGCAGCCTGTGGAATACTGCAAACAATGGAAAACTTTGAACAAGATAAAGTGCTGTTTTTAATGAACACAAGTTCACTGAATGTAGCTGGACTACCTGTTTTTTATTGTGGAACTGTTTTAAAAGGGAACATACAGGACAATAAACCGTTCACGGGCTACTGGAAGAGACACTGGTCCACGGTGGGCGTCTGGACATCTTCAGAGGGACCACCCCGATGCTGTCCAAAGTTCTCCTATCCTTCAGGATCATCACACTTTGTCAGCTGACCAACGTCGCAGGGTCTGACTTCTCACCGGCAGAGGATCTGGCAGCACGTATGGGAATAAGGTCTGTACGTGTTGTAAATTTCTGCAACTTCTGCACCGGTGGAGGTCAATGCTAACATCAGAAGAGCGGGGTCAGCTGATGGAATGTCATACTACTAACAGCCTAACAAATGAGACCTCTTTTCCACAGCTGAGCATCGCTTCAGTCCTAGACGATTATGGCGGTCCTTTTCTGGAGTGTAAAGGCGAGAGGGGGATGAACTTGGGCATAGTGTCGGGTAAACTGCTCTACAGAGCCTGTATAAAGGTTTTTAATAAGAAAAAACTGAATGGAAAGGTAGATACGCCACAAAAAAATGTTTAATTCTAATTTTAAGCCTGAATGAAGGGCACTGTATATACCACCATTAGCCAAATGAACCTGTGACCTGCAATGGAGGATTCGACATGGTATAGTCTCTGTTAACGCTTTTATCTGTATTTTAAACCCTGAGGTCACACCACAGTGTCTATTATGCACAGATAAAGAGACTGTTTTTCATGCTTTTAGTCACTGCTCTTTTATCGAGGAGCATTTTGCAGACTCTTGTGATTTTTACTCTCGAGATTTTTATCTATGGTTTTAAATATACGTAAACATAGAGTCAAGTGTCGGCTGGTAAATTTTATCTTTGCCCAGGTAAAAATGGCCATTTACCTGAGCAGAAAGAACAGAGTGACACAAAATGCAGACTGTGACAATGTTTTGTCCAGACTCATTAAATCAAGGGTTTTAATAGATTATAATTTTTATAAAAGCACAGGGTACCTGGGGACATTTGAAGCTGTATGGTGTTGTGAGAAAGCTCTGTGTTGGTTAGAGGAGACAGAACTGGTTTTTAACCCACAACTGAAATTTTAAAAGTCCAGGTTTTTATATTTTATTTGTATATGTATTTACATTATATATTTATATTTTTATAAAGGCTTTTAAGTACTAGTCCATTTATTTAGTCATCATGTTTGTAATGTGACTTTCTATAAATAAAATAGATTGTTAAAAGTCAAAATTCTCTTTCTCTATTTCTGTGGCATATTCTTACTGGGCTTAAACATAGTGTACGTCAGCTCCGGATCATCAATCACGCCTGAATGTGTTTGAACTAGAGAGTCAAAGCCTTTGTTTTCATTCCCTCTATATCCTGATTTGAGATTATTTTCCTAGGATATTAGGCTTCAACTATTTACTCAGTGATGTCGAAATAATAGCACTTGAGTGTATGTCCACCTAGAGTAACCGATGATGGCACAGAGACACTCTGAAGCCAAATAATCACCTGGATAAATAGGCTGGGTTCATATCCCTGATGAAACCCATAAGATAAACTAATAATTATAGAAGCTACCAGAACCAGGTTGTAGAAATTTATCTACAGAAATAAATACGTATGCAGCATTAATGTCAGAAATTAACTCAAAATTAACTTGAAATATAGTTTATTAAAACCTAAATTGGTATGAACCTCTTCTGAGTTCATTCACTCACACCTCAATGTCATTCCACTGATTGAAAATGAATTGAAAATTCAACCTTCAGGTCCTAAACATTCACATACTTTTGATGTACACAGTATGTCACCCATGTACTATGTACTGTATTTTCCACTAAATCCACTCGGGGTTGTGGGCCAGTCGGTGCCCATCGTGACAACTGTCTTAATCAACCATAGACAGAGTGCCACTCCTTTGTGGGGCACAAACACACAATCAAAGGGGTCACTTTAGAGACACATATCAACCTAACGCTCATGTCTTTTGAATACGGGAAGAAACCGGAGAACCCGGAGAGAACACGAACACGGTGGCAGCACTACCCACAGTGTGATGCACCACAGTATCATATTCTTCCATAGATGAATGAAATAATTATAATATTTTAATCAAATTTATGCAGAAATCTTGAAAATTAAAGGAAAAACTATATATATATATATATATATATATATATATAGAGTGAGAGAGAGAGAGAGAGAGAGAGATTATATACAGTCATATGTATTATGGTTATAGTTAATGAACACTAAAGCAGACCAACAGATCCACACCTTCCTGCAGGCAGTCTGCCTAAAGCTCTTCAAGGCCACGAGATATTTGCCTTAGGAAAGTTAAACTAACTCTGTGCCCCTCCTTGACTAAAGCTTGCGAATATGACGCAAAACTCAAGTGATATAAAAATCACACTGTGTGTTGTCACGGAGAGTATATGTCCGCTCCGTGACACCACGATGGGCACATTAACAAATATAACCCTAGTATTGTGGGTCCTTCTATGTATCGGACTGGCTACTGGACAAAGTAAGTACCAAGCTGTGTTTGAAAATTCTGTTAGCATGGTCATTGTGTATGGTGTCCTAACAGATACATGACAGCTAACTTGTTTTCCTGTGAATCTTTCAGCACCCGTTCAGACCATCCAACTGATTTCAGGTACAAATATATACTGTAACTCCCAAAGAGAATGAAATCTGTCAGTCTAACACTGTCCTTCAATTTTTTTAGGCATTGCTTCAGCACATAATGATGTTGTCTGCAGCACTTGGGGAGATTTCCACCACCTGACATTCGACGGAGACTATTTCCAGCTCCCCTCAGCGTGCAATCACATCCTGACATCGCACTGCGGCGGCATCTACGAAGACTTTAACATTCAGATACGACGAACAAACCTGAAGGGCAAACCGGTAATTAGTACTATCTACATGAAGCTGGAGGGCTCCCTGGTGGAGCTGACAAAAGAGTATTTCCACGTAAATGGACAACCGTAAGTAAAACTAGCTAGTAGCCTTTAGCAAGAAAGTTTTGAAATGGTCAGCTGTTCAGATTAAATAATGAATATGATACACATGTTTGTTTTTTAAGGATGAGCGTACCATTTTATGGCCAAGGAGTTCATATTGAAAAGCTCGGCTCTTATATCTCTGTCAAATCCACACTGGGGATTAAAACTCTGTGGAACTCTGATGACGCCTTCATGGTAATTCTTTACTGCTTGAAATTTACATCTGCAACATATTTGTAATTTTTATAAAAAATAAAGAGAAAAATAAAACAGTAGAAGTGATCTAGAAGTAATTCCTACTTTTATCTTACAGGTTGAATTAGATTCAAAGTACAAGAACCACACATGTGGGCTTTGTGGTGACTTTAATGGAATCTCAATTTACAATGAATTCATAAAGGATGGTAATTAAACTTTTGTCTAAATATCTGGACGTATCCACAATCTGATGATGGAGGCAGTTTTGATGGTGGTTATGTCTCTGGTCGTGAAGTCAGTGGTAATAATGGTGGTGTTGATGGTGACAGTGCTTAAGGTGGCAGGGTTGATGGTGGTTACAAAAGTTATAATGGTTGTGATGGTGGTACTGTTAAGGGTGATGGTTTTGTTTAATAATAGTTGTGGTAAAAGTGGTTGTGGTGATCATGGTGGTAAATATGGTGACGTGGTGATGAAGGTGGTGGTCATGTTGGTTGTGCAGATCATAGTGGTGATCATGGTGGTAAATATGGTGATGTGGTGATGAAGGTGGTCGTCATGTTGGTTGTGGAGATCATAGTAGTGATCATGGTGGTTGTGGGGATTATGATGGTGGTGGTGGTCATGGTGGTTGTGGAGATCATGGTGGTTATCATGGTGGTTTTAGTGATCACATTGGTTGTGGGGATCATGATGAAGGTGGTTGTCATGGTGGTTGTGGAGATCATGGTGGTGATTATGGTGTTAGTGGGGATCATTTGATGGTGGTGGTCATGGTGGTTATGGTGATCATGGTGGTTATGGTGATTATGGTGGCGTTCATGGTGGTCATGGTGACCATGGTTGCGGTGATCATAGTGGTTATGGGGATCATGGGGGTCAATTGGTGATGGTCATGATGATGATAGTGATAGTTTGTGGTTTTGGAAGAACAATATATATGTACACATAGGCAGAGTGTCCATATCATGCACCGGGAAAGAGTTTGAGTTTTTCTGTGTGCACACTACAGGCACAAAACTGTCTCCTTCTGTTTATGGAACCCTCTGGAGAATGGACGGACCCATGGAAACATGTGAGGACAAGCCTGTAAATGAATATTTGGACTGTGGAGATGAGGTACCAAAATCTATCAGAAAATAAGTTACTTAGATACTAGAACATCATTTAAATCATTGTTCTGTACAGCTGTTGAATATCTGAAAACCTTAAAATGTGGCTTTAAATCATATAGTACTCATGTTAGACATGTCATAAGGTACACAGAGGACCTACAAAAGAGATGGAGATAATGAAATATGTCCACACATTAAAATGTATATATTTTTTCTATCTGGACAGAATTTCTGCCGTGAACTGTTCCTTAAGGATGAGTTCAGCAGCTGCATCCCAGTGGTGTCGATCAGTAACTTTATCACAGCATGTATGAAGGATCTTTGCCAGTGTAACGCCACTACAAACTCTTCCTGCTTCTGTGATACTATAGCAGAATTTTCACGTCAGTGTGTACACGCCGGAGGGAGACCACAAAATTGGAGGACAAATGCCTTCTGCCGTGAGTCCACACTTTTGTTTAATCTAGATTATTTCGAGTGAAGTTGATTAATTGAACCAAACCTAGGGTTGTGCTTTAAATTCTTACAGCCATGACATGTCCAGACACTATGCAGTACATAGAGTGTGGCATTCCATGTATCGACAGCTGCTTGAACCCTGAAAGAGGACAAGTATGTGGAGATCACTGCATTGATGGATGTTTCTGTCCTCCAGGTAATGTAAGGTTTCCAAAACCTCCAAAATGTACTAAATTCAGAAGCATTTGCATTCATTAAGCAAAAATGTTACATTTTTTAAAATATTTAAAGGCACGGTGTGGGATGATGTCACCAAGTCCGGCTGTATTCCACTAACTTCATGCTCCTGTGTTCATGGAGGACAAGTTTATAAATCGGGAGAAAATTACATGACTAGCTGCAGTAAATGGTGAGTCCTGTACATCACAGATAATGTAAGTCAAATTCATATAACATAAAGGGTCCAGCAAAACTGCTGAACTGTAGCACCGTAGGCACTGGAACTGCAGGCTGCTGGAACTTAAATTTTCAGCAGACAGATCTCTAATCAGTGGAGATGAGGCGCATCTGTGTCTTTTGCATGAGGTAATCTAATAGGATAAGTTTCTTAGTGTAATGCTTCAAAGAAGCTTCACAGTAGGGCAATGCACAAGGTAGAAACTTTGTCTAGGGGCAAATCAGATGTTGCTATAATTGCTCTTATTCATCTACAGATTGAGATGGGACTCGAAAAGACTTTACAATAAGGGTAATACCCGTTAGTTAGACATAGTATGTTAAATGGCTCTCTGGGTGACCCAAGACCCATGCCCATCTCTCACTAGTCACATAATGTACCCCAAGAGTATACAACCAAAAGAGAAGTGCGATTCCCTACAGGTAAGGGTTCAGCAATTATTACTTGGAAAAAGATTGTTTGTCTCGAATGGTAAGGGGAAACTCGGATGGATGTACTTGATTAGTAATCTTATGCTAGAGAATGTAATCCATGGCAGGCATGTTTGTAGGCGACGGGGTATTCTGATAAGTAGGTTGAAGTGCCACTTTTATTGTTGTAATGTTATTTTATTTTATTTTTTTTCAGCACCTGCTCGGGAGGTCAGTGGAACTGTGTATATAATGACTGCCCCGGTACATGCTCAGTTGTGGGAGGATCACATGTCATAACATTTGATCAAACACCCTACACGTTTCATGGTGATTGTTCGTACGTGCTTGCAAAGGTAACAGTCCTGATTTAGAGGCAACCGGCTACATTTTGTACAACCTTTAAATACTTTGTGTTTCAAGGTCTTTCGAATGATCTCATATGAGCAGCAAACTATTAACAGAAAGAACAACTTCTACTCAGTGTTATACTGCATTTTAACACTTTTTTAAAACACTTTTCTGTTTTGTTTAGGAGTGCACTGGCACCGATTTCACCATCCTGGGTGACTTGGTAAAATGCGGACTGTCAGACACTGAGACCTGCCTGAAAATTATCACTCTCGCATTATTAAACAGCACCAAGGTAAGTGGTTAGAGACGAGAATTTGTCAAGTTTTTATTGTCAATGCAACCATATGCAGTCTTTACTGTACACAGTGAAATAAAACGTAAGAGTAAATACATAACAATAAATACAGGGGGGCGGGGGAGGGGAGACACTGTAATTTACCAGTTGTTCATAAAGTAAACATAAAATACACTTCTTCCGCGGCAAAATATTATTGTCCTTCAGTAAAAGTACATAAATTAGTGTGAATGAGGGTTCAGAGTCTGTGGGGAACTTGTGGGGGAAAAAAACTGTGGCGGAGTCTGGAAGTGAGGGCCCAAATTCTTTGGTATCTTTTTCCAGATGTCAGAAGTTTAAAGACTGTGTGTGAGAGGTAGGTGTAAGGCATGAGTGTGATCCCCACAATGCTAAATGATCTGCTGGTGCCGAATGTGTATTATAAATGTTTTTGACGGAGGTGAGAGACACGTCGATGATCATCTCAGCTGTCCTCAGTATCGGCTGTAAGGATTTGTGATCTGTCACAGTGCAATTCCTAAACCAGACAGTGATGCAGCTGCTCAGGATGCTCTCAATGGCTCCTCTGTAATATGTGGTGAGGATTGGAGGTGGGAGATGAGTCTACTTCAGGCTTTAAAGAAATTAGAGACGCTGCTGAGATGGTGCTGGTGATGGACCAGGTGAACACCAATGAATTTAGTGCAGTTGAGTATCTCCACAGTGGAGCCGTTGAAATTCAGCGGTGAGTGATCATGCCTTGCTCTTCTGAAGTCACCAACTATCTCTTTAGTTTTTGCCAAATTCAAGGAACAGGTTGTTGGCTTCACACAAGTCTGCTAGTGTTGAATGCTGAACTTAAGTCTATGAACAGCATTCAAACGTATCCTTCATATCTTAGGAGTGTGAGTGCCAGCTGCAGTGTGGTGGCTATGGTGTAATTTATTAAATGGTTGGGACGATACACAAACTGCTGGGGATCCAGCGTGGGGGTAAAAGCATCTTAGTGTGCCTCATGACAAGCCTCCCGAAGCACTTTGAGATGAAAGGTGTGAGTGCTGGGATGATGGTGGTGGCCTTGAAGCATGTTGGAACAATGGTGCTTTAAAGTTGTCAGTGAAGACCACGGCTAGTTGGTCTGCACATTCTCTGAGCACGCTTCCAGGAATGATGTATGGTCCAACAGCTTTCTTTGGGTTGACTCAGTATAGAGGCTTTTTTACAGATGAAAATTGATGACATCAGTAAAAGACAACAACAGGTCACTGGGAGAAGGGGTGTATATTCTTGCCATCACATTGTTTGTGCCTCAAACCATGTGAAGAAGTAGTTCAGCACAACTGGTAGGTAGGAATCAATGTCACAATCAAGTGTTGTTGTCTGGATGGCCTGTTGTTTTCAAAGTAGCTGTCTGTGATCTGGCTGTCTATAAACATTTCGGATGGTCTGGGAGAGTTTGGCCCTTGCTGTACTCAGGGCCATCTCATCGCCTGCTTTGAAGGCAGAGTCTCAAGCCTTCAACAGTGAACGCATCTCTGAATTTATCTACAGCTTCTGGTTGGAGCATTTCGTGATGGTCTTGGGAATAGTCATGTTATCAATGCACTTTTATATGTAGCTGGTCACCAATGTCCAGGTCTCTCCTCCAAATATATGATGTAACCATTGGTTGTAGCCTCATCACATATTCCAGTTTGTGCACTTCAAACATAACTGAAGAAGGAAGATGGTTTCTGCTGGCCAGGTTTTCACAAATCTATTAACAGACTTATGTGGATGAAAACTGTCTAAGCATTTTGTCCTGGTTTATTCATATTAAATAATTAGAAACATAATTATATTTGGCATTAAAGAAATAATTTGTTGAAATAAAAGTTCCACTGTCTTAATGACTGTGGGTAAACTGGCCTCACCATCCTTAAGAACTACCAGAGATAGGATGGTGGTGATTCATTGAAGGGAAGTATATCAGATAGGAAGTCAACAGCTAAATAGGAGCAAGGTCTAATCATAATGGCATTAGCTTTCTGGCTAAAGGTGTTTGTGGCAAGTTGGCCTAGGCACACACAGAACATAAAGATACCAGAGTGGTCTGCTACAGGTGTGACATGAACCCAGGTAAACATTTGGCTCCTCATGTTTAACAAGTGGGGAATAAAACTGAACCTAGCTTACACTTAGCCTTAGATTTGTCATAAATACGAGACAAAGAATCGGGGTTGTCCATTCTTTTAACCAGGTCAGGATGCTATTGTGAAATAAAAATTTTAAAATAATATAGAACTCCTTTAAACAACTGGTTAACTTTTTATACTCTGGGATGTTGTGATCTTAAAAAAAAACAACAAACAGTTTTTATTAAAACACAGTATACACAGTACAAAGTCCAAACATATAAACTGGTCAGGGGAAAAGACAAAAACCCTAGTAGATATACAAACTGAAATTGGATTGGCAAAAAAACTGAAATAAGGTTTGGTAACAGGAATGGCATTAGATACCTGGCACTGGAATGGTCTTGCTTTAATGCCCTACGATTAATAATAATAAAGTGGAGAATGGATTTGGTATGTTTATTAGTAATCTGCGCCGAAATTCTCAATGGCTGCGCGGAACATTGTCACTCCCTGGTGGGTGAAGCCAGGAATGCAAATTAATACAAAATCAGTTTTGATGATATTGTGTCCATCATGTGTATTCAGGATATACAGTATGTGTCCATGAAGTACAATTCATTATACTGCAATATTATTATGGCATTATAAGAAGATATCTTTGATTGGCTCTTCAGGTTATCCGCGTAGACTCAACTGGGAATGTCGACATTGACAGGATTTCCACACAACTTCCACTCTTTACTGGTGAATCAATTGTACAGTCATTTACATGTTACAGACCAAATTCCACTCATGATAAATGGTTGTCTACGTATCCACAGCTGATCTGAGCATCTTCATGCCATCGTCATTCTACATCGTCATCAGTGCCATCAACTCCAGACTTCTAGTGGAGATCCAGATCATTCCCGTCATGCAGGTTTACATCACTGTGGATCCAGCTTTTCAAGGACAAACGTGTGGTGTGTAAATACCATCCAGCTCAAGAATTTTGATAAGTGTACCTGTATTGTTATAAACTAGATCAACTGGATTTCACTGTTCTGTAGGACTTTGTGGCACTTTCAACAACATCCAAATAGATGATTTCACCACAGCTGGTGGACTTACAGAAGCAACTTCGCTGGGTTTTGCCAACACCTGGAAGACCAGAGCAAGTTGTCCAGATATCCAGAGAACCTTTGAGAACCCGTGCAGTCTGAGCACAGAAAATGGTGCTGACACACTCCTGCTTTTGACTTAAAATTCTGAAAACCATTTACACTCTTATATCATTGTAGATACTTTAAAATATATAAACAGTAATGTTAAGTATTGTATTTTATTATATTGTATTGTAACAATGCAGAGAAATACGCACAGCACTGGTGTTCCCTACTGTCAGATCCTTCAGGTGTTTTTGCTCCATGTCATTCCGAAATCAGACCCAACACCTACAAAATGGTAAAGTGAAATAGACTTCTTTAAACAGTATTATCTCATCTTATTGGGGACACTCATAGTTTTTAATATTTACACTGGATACCCATCATTTATAAATATATACTGTACATATTTGATTTCCTGCAGAACTGCATACAGGACACGTGTAATTGTGAGAGATCGGAGGACTGCATGTGTGCTGCATTGTCTTCATACGCACATGCCTGTGCTGCTAAAGGGATTGTCCTGAACGGCTGGAGAGATGCTGCTTGCAGTGAGTTATGACAAACTTTCTGATACTAATAAAACCACTAACTACATTTGGGATAAAGAAATATATTTTAATAGAAAATAGAAAAGCAAATGAATTCATTCAGACCAAGACTGAGTCTTGGTACTCACCCCATTGGGGGTTTAGGAACAGCAGTGTTGGTCCAACAGTCCATTGTCCAACAAGCACACTCTGGGAGCCCCTCTTTGTCCAGGCCACTGGGTCTGGAGATGTCATCTGTGGTTGTCTGGGTTGTTATCTGCCAATTCAATGAGACGTGCCTCTGCAACGACCACACTTATTATGCTGGTTATCCATTGTTGGTGAGTGGTTATGGTGGTAAAATTGACATGAATTGGGCCCCTGTTTTATGTCTTAAATTCAAGATAGTGGCTTAGACCGAAGAGGCATGGCAGCTATAATCAATGCTACCTCTTTGAGTTTTTTATATCTAATGTATTGCCTTTATGCAGATTGCTTATTTCTTGCTTATTCTTAAGTATTGAGTCATATCTGCTGTCTTGCAGTGTATCTTGCTGTTCCATGTCACTTCAGGTCATCTTTTCTTTTCATATCATGAATGGCCAGCTTTTAAAATGAAAAAATAAAAAAATACAGAGGTGACAGTGTGGGTGGTGTTCCATGTATGCAGGCGAGGCTGGTAACATCGAATTGGCCTCATCGAATTGGTATATCATTACAATGACTATATATTTTCTCTGAAAGCTTGGGACATAAAAGAAAAAATCTTTGTCGAGGTATGAGCATGTGTAACACCCTGAGTTTGGAACATCATTCAGGAGGACATATAACGATGTATATCTAAGTGCATATTTGGCTACCAGGACCTAGCTCTGAGCAGCTCATTTTTTGGTCCTTGTGTGTCCTGCAGCAGGCTTGGTTTGTGCACAGGAGTTAAGGTTACACTTGAAACATAAGTGTGATAGAGATGCTGGTGATAGACAGGAATGCTTATGTCCCTGTATATCTTGGTCAATCTTTTAGTTAATGGCTTAAACAAAAAAAACAAGTGTTGATTTGACATTCTTTGACCTGGGATGATGAGCGATCCTAAATTGATTTAGTTGATGTATAATGCCCATTGGGCATATCTAGGGTCCTGACCCTTAGTACTTTTCAAGTTATTAAGGTATATCTGGACTGTATAAATTGTGATGCAACTAGCAATTATGGGAACTCAGTACACTAGCAATCTTGAATGAAGATGTACAATCCCTGATGATAAGGCTCTATCAAATATTGACGGGATGAAATGTACAAGCTCACTGTTGATTGGCTGGAGCTGTAAGGATAGGATGGGTTCCAAACACAGGCCAGTGTTTTCAAATAAAAACTTTACATAATAACATCTGACAAATTTAATATTACAAACTCTATTTATTGTTTGTTTTCAGAAAACTACACACTGTGTAGCAGCTCCTTAGTTTACTCCTATAATATGACCAGCTGTCAGCGAACTTGTCGCTCCATCGGGCAACTTGACTACACCTGCAGCATCAATGTCACCCCCATGGATGGATGCGGGTGTGAATCAGGTACCTATATGAACGAAAATGGAGTGTGTGTTACAGCAAACGACTGCCCATGTTACTCTGCAAACACAGTCATTCAGCCGGGGGAGATCATCAGCAAAGACGGAACAACATGGTAAGAATAATAGAAAAAATATAGAAAGAGAAAAATATACATCAAATAAAATCAGATGAGTATTGAGTCTGAATACTTGTTCAATTGCAGCACGTGTAAACAAGGCAAACTTAGCTGCTTCGGCATACTGAAAGTTCAAGGTATTATTATTATTATTATTTCTTATGACACCACACAGAGATTAGTAGAAGACAAGTGCAGCTTATTTTGCTTTGACACAAAATCAGTGAAGAAAATCAAGCACAGTGCATGGGAATAAAACAAAACGGCAGACTTGAACAAACTAATAGTGAGAACAAAGATCGGGAAAGCAAAACTGATCACTGGGCTTTTCCGGTGCTCTGGCTTCTCCTTTTATGAAAAAAACCGAGTAGCGTCAGTGTATAAAGAGAAAAAACACAAAACATCGTGGGCATCGTGGAGGCTGGTACTCCAGTACACACTTGAAGGGTGCTAATTTAGTGGTAGAATGTTTTGGAAAATTCTGGGCATACTCTTCCCATGGCAGATGTGGACTAGTCTTGGGGCGATGATGAGAAAACATATGTAACATGATTAACTCTTGTTTAACCCTTTCTGCTTGACCGTTGGCCTCCGGGTGGTACCCGGAAGTGAGGCTCATCGTAAGCTTGTCCATGAAGTGGGTCCAAACTATGAAAGTGAATTGGAATCCACGGTCATAAACAATGTCTTCTGGGATCCCATAGTAGTGAAAGATGGTTTCCGTGTTTTTTATGGCAGAGGGCAGATGGGGCATGGGAATAAATTTTACAAGTTTGAAGAATCTGTCAACTATAACCAATGATGTAGTGTTGCCTAAAGATGGGGAGATTGACAAAGTATATGGAGAGGTGGGACCAGGATTTTTCCAATACTGGGGTGGCATGAGTTTTCATATGGGGAGAGTTCTGGGTACCTTCACTTGGGCGCAGACAGCACAGGAATAGATGAATTTATTAATAAATTAATTCTGAGGTCAGTGGGAGCAAACAATTTGCCAGAGAGAAAATTTTTCAAGTTGTCTTGAAAAAAGGCTATGGGATGTAACGGTAGCCTGTGTCGCTGGAACAATGTGGCACCCTCTCCTGACTCTGAAGCATCTACTTCTACAATCAATGGTTTGTCCTGATGTAAAAGAGTCTTCAATCTTTTAAAGGCTTGCCCTGCTTGTTGGTTCCACACAATACATTTGGTATTTCCCCCCTCAGTAGGCTGGTTAATGGGGCAGCTACTGAACTCTAGCCTTGAATGAATCTATGGTAGAAGTTAGCAAATCCCTGGAACTTTCTTAATTCTCTCACAGTTTGTGGGGCGTCCAGTTCACCACCACATCGACTTTTGCTTTGATTCATCGCAATCCCCTCTGGCTTATGATAACTGAGAAACTCTACTTCTGTCTGGTGGAAAATGCATTTCTCCCCCTTGAGATAGTGTTGGTTTTCCAACAACTTCTTGAGAATGCTTTTTACATTCTCTACATCTTTGTGGGAGATAATATTAGAATGTCATAAATGTATGCGATGACATACTTTCCTAGCATCACTGGTAGGACCTTGTTAATGAAGTGTAGGATAACACTAGGGTAAATGCGAGCCTATTACACAGTACTCGTAATAACAAGAGATGTTGCTGAACGCAGTGATCCAATCGTCGCCCTCCTTTATTCTGATTAGGCTGTAAACACGTTGCATATCTAGGTTATTGAAGACACGGGCATCCTGAAGCTTCTCCAAGGCAGGGGGCTTAAGTGACAATGGGTAGGGGTAGTGCTTTGTTACTTTGTTAAGCCCACAGTAGTAGGAATCCACCCCCTTCTTCTCCACAAAGAAGAATCTCATCAAGGCAGCTAGAGCTTCTTGGATGTACTCCTCCATAGCTCATTTTTCAGGCAGAGATAGGCGTCCAGACAGTAGCTCAATCTAGCAATCATATTACTGGTGTGGGGGTAGGACATCCGCCATTTTTTTGCTGAACACTTTAATGTAACCCTCATAGCAGGCTTGGGACTGGGATTTCTGACATGACCTGGGGGCTTTCCACGGAAGTAGAATTCAGCTTTAGAGGACGATGGTAATTAATATCCCGCTGGGTCCAGGTTATCAGTGGCTCATGGAATACATGCAAGGTAGGCCCAGCACAAAGGGGTATGTAAGAGAATTGGTGGCTAAAAATGTAATTTGCTCCAATGCAGCACACCCAATCAGTTATGGGTGTATGTTGCTGTCTTCTAATGGTCCCCCAATGGCCCTTATCTGGAGTGGATGTTGCAACTCCATAGCTGGGATTTTAAGTTAGGGCAGGGATAAAGAACTCTGATTTAGGTAGATTATCTGAACTTTAACCAAAAATTCATGTGTAGTGTAAAAAGGTGCCTGGCTTAGTGTTTCAAGTGTTTCTCCCCTCCGGGTGATTAGGGCAATTTTTTGCCCTAATTTCTAATGTCGCTTAACAGTAGAAGCACAACTTCATTCGCATGCGCCTTTTCCTGCTATAAGAACAAGCTTGCTCACCGGCATTTTTCCAGTAATCTAATCTAAAGCTTTGCCACTCAGAGAGCCAATGAGGAAAGCCACCTTTTGTTTGTCTGACACCGCTACTTGCATGTAAAAAAATAGATCGCATTGAGGGAGAAACCTTTAAACTTCCAAAGCCCGTGCAGCATCTCCTCCAGCTGCTGGGTTCCCTAAAAAAATGCTTATTGAAAAGCAAATAGAGTAGGGTCAGATGATTATAAATAAATAAAAGACACAAAACACAAAGTGAAATGATTAAGGCAAAGACATAACCATAACAATCACAGTAAGAGTAGCAGTAAGAGTAATGTTGAACTCTGGGAAGGCAGGTCATTAAATAGGGAAAGAGATTAGAACTAATTAGGAAATTAGGGGTAATTAATTAGAAGTTCACTAATGGAGGCACTGAAAACTGGATAGGAACACTTAGAGAGTTTCTAGGGCCATCTAGTGGCCGAAATTATGACATTATTATTATTATTATTATTATTATTATAACAATACAAATGAACTCTTATTAGTAATATTGAGGTTCACATTTTTATCCAACATGTTGTTCATCAGCACCAACATTATCACAATCTTCATCACCATCCTCAACACCAACATAACCATAATAATCAAAATGATCATCACCACCAACATTACCATTACCACCACAATCATTACTTCTATTACCACCACCTCCACCACTAGCATAATCACAATCACCAACTCCACTACTAGCACAATCACCATCACCGAGTTCACCACAATCAAAATCACCACCTCTACCACCAGCACGATCACCATCACCACCTCCACCATTACATTTCCAGCATAATAGCAATATTTAACACATTTTCAATATTTTATCTCTAGAATGTATTGCACCAATGACCTTCTTCAACTGTTCCAACTCTGCTCCTGGAAGCACTGGCTCTGAATGTCAGAAAAGTTGCAAAACATTGGACATGGCCTGTGTGAGTTACTTTGAGTTACTTTATAGAAAGCATTTATAATCATCTCATTGTCTGCATGTATCCATCCATTGTTTTTAAATTTCCAAAATTCTTTCTTCTACTCATTTCATTCATAATTCTTAATATTTATAACACTGTATACCTATAGATCAGCACAGAGTGTGTGTCAGGCTGTGTGTGTCCCTCTGGCCTGGTGTCTGATGGAAGCGGTGGTTGTATCAATGAAGACCTTTGTCCATGTGTCCATAATGGAAAGAATTATCAACCTGGAGAAAATGTTCAAGATGGCTGTAATACATGGTATTTATACAAAATATCTTTTATTTTTCATATTTTATTCCTTAAATGTAAAATGTTGTACTCAGATTTAAAATCTCCTGCAGCACGTGCAAGAACAGAAAGTGGGAATGCACCAACAAACTGTGCACGGGAACATGTAGCATCTATGGAGATGGGAATTACATAACATTCGATGGAAGACGATACGTGTTTAATGGAAACTGTGAATATGCACTCGCTCAGGTGCTGGTCATACAAAATCGTTTAGACCTTAGTTTAAAATAAAGTAAAGCAAGAATTCCAAAGTTTTAAAATATTTTTAAAAAGATAAACAATTATTTCAACTCTATATTATGATGTATTTTGCAGGACTTCTGTAGTAGCAGTAACTCCAACGGAACTTTCAGAGTCATCACTGAAAACATTCCTTGTGGTAGAACTGGCACCACCTGCTCCAAAGCCATCAAACTCTTCATAGGAGTGAGTTCAGTTGATGAATGCTCATTAAGATTCAATTTAAATCATCCTATAAAACTAATTTTTTTCAACCTTCCGCTTCAGCTTTCCCTCACATGTTAAAAAGTTTCCTAGGTTCCTAGGTCCACAACTTGAGACAGGAAATTATTCCTAAACCAAAGGTCATATTCCAAGCCTTTTTCAACTGAGTATGATGTGGTTTCAGATTTAGAGGTTTTTGTCTCTGCAACAGCCAAAGCCACAGTCTGCTTGGTGCTTTCTTAACTCTCAGCTTCATTCAAGACAACTTGATCTGACCTCTCCTACAGATTGACATCCTTCCTTGCCCAAAGCCTTAAACAGTCACAGACAACCTTATGACCAAAGCTCTGGTAAGCCAACGTGGCCAAAACAATATAAACATGAAGCATAATAGTGAGGATCATGGCAGGTGAGGAAATGGGATAGGTGGCTGCTGGTTCCAGTTCTGCAAATATTTATTACAATTACTGTTGCGACCCCTGATGAAGGGACAGGCCAAAAGAAGAAGAAGAAGAAAATGTAAAATTAGAAAATTATTAATAATTAAATAAACAGAATAAACATGTTAGACATTAACACTTTACACAACACATGCACACACATTCAAAAACAAATGACCTCTGAAGTCCACTCCAAACTTGCCACAATAAAGGCAAGCCCATTAGAATTAGGAATGGAATTCAGACAGCCACACCCCCCCAAGAACGTACACCACTAAACACACACAGACGCCCAGAGACAGAGACACAGACAAAGATGGCACACCGCTACCACTAAACAGTGGCAGCACCGTGACAGAGCCCCTCCCTTAAGGCCACAACTCTCGGGGCAACCAAATGACTTACCGGACAAGAAACACAAGGGCAAAAAGTTAAGGGGGCCAAAACAGATAGGGAACACTTAAGATGACAAACAGCGGAATACAAGACACCACCATAGAGGAGATCCATTTGCTCTGCGCCCCTGGCCTGGGCATAATCATCACTGGTTTACCCACAGGGCACTGGGTGGTACCATATTGGGAAACATGGTGCTAGGGAGGAGGCTGAGGAGGAGTGGGGTGGGCTGCCTCAGCCACCGCTGCTGCAGCGAGTCTCAGATTTGGTGCAGTAATAAAGCGTAATTTAGGCGTCCTCCTTTGAGGTGTAGGAGCATGAGGGATACATGCAGGTATAAGAACCTGGCTGGAGCACTTCCTTTGGGTAAAAACGCTGAATCGTTGGTTGAGGATCAAAAGGGTTATCTGGGATAGTGATGTTGCAGGCATAGAGTGGCTAATTGGGACTGTAGAGCTCAGGCACATAGGAAGGGTCTCCGCCTTCTCCGCCATCCCCTACAAAAAACAGGAAGAGTTTATTTATACAAAAAACACAAAAACGCAAGACAAAAGTCACACAACAGTCTGTGGGAGATAAGGTGAGGATCATGGCAGGTGATGTAATGGGATAGGTGGCTTCTGGTTCTTATGCTGAATTTTTCATTTTAGTTGTCGAACGTCAGCAGCTGTGAACAACAAAACAGAAAATAATTATCAATCAAATATACACAATAAAAACAGCAGATATCAAAGCATTACATAACACACGCACACACTTTTAAAAATCAACACACCCCGAATTCTTCTCCCAACCCCGCTATAAAGGCAAGCCAATTAAAAGTAGGAATGGAATTCAGGTCTGAGACATTGAAATGGCCTCCAGCAGAACAATTAAGTCCCCAGAAGGAGCATTTTCCAGTAGTCTGAAACTTTTGCTATACTTAAGGTGTATGGAAGCAACCCATAGACTTATATGAGATAATTCCACTGTTCAGTATAATATGTCCACTTATTCCTGATGCCTTCGAGATTACATTCTATGTTTTGAGAGCCAGATTCATAGGCTGAGAACAATAATTCCAAAGGCCCCAGCTTTGAGCCACTGCCCGAATCACACTGCACTAAACCCCCATATTTTCTTTCCCCGCATGTTCAGATGACTCCTGTAAATTAGCCTGGCCCCGCAGGTGAACATAATAAACTGTCCTTATCTCTGTTAGTTTTGGTTTGCACCTTTAATATTCTAACCACATGCTTAGATTGTTTTTGCCTGTATGTAGATTGAGACGAACTTAGCTGTGATCAGAGGGTTCCAAATCTGCATGGGCCTAGGTTTAACATCCCAAGTTGTTTAAGCTATTTTATAAGTCTCTCTGTATATGAATAACTGCTAAATGCTGTAAATATAAATGTAAATTTATTTTACTCACAGAGCAATGAGCTGATCCTCTCAGATGGAGAATACCAAGTGGTACAGAGAAGCAATGGAGATAATATCCCATACCAGCTCCGCACGATGGGGAACTACTTCGTGGTTGAGACGTATAATGGTGTAATGCTCGTCTGGGACAAAAAAACTACAATATATATCCTGCTCAGTCCTCAATTTAGAGTGAGTATTAAAACCATATGTCTAAAAACATTTTACACTCAGGTAATTTACAGGGACCAAAATTATCCGACCTTACTTTCAGGGAAATGTGTGTGGCCTGTGTGGAAACTTTGACGGCAATGCCAACAATGACTTCACCAGAAGAAGCCAGGAAGTTGTCGTTGACCCTCTCAGTTTTGGAAATAGCTGGAAGATGTCTCCTACTTGTCCAGAGGCATTTGCCATTGATGATCCATGTGCTAAAAATCCGTACAGGAAGGCCTGGGCAGAGAGGCAGTGCAGCATTATAAATAGTGACAATTTTGCCCTCTGCCACTCACAGGTATTGTAGCTATACAGGCACAAAACAATACAGTCATCATTTATAAATGCATCCTAATCTTGTGTGGGGTAAAGGATGGTAAACAGTCAATAAGTTATATCATTTAATTTTCCCAAGGTGGAACCATCTTCTTATTATTCTGCATGTGTAAGTGATGCCTGTGCTTGTGACACTGGAGGAGACTGTGAGTGTTTCTGCACATCTGTAGCAGCCTATGCTAAAGCCTGTAGTGCTGCGGGAGTGTGCATTTCATGGAGAAGTCCAAAAATTTGCCGTGAGTCACATGTATCTTCATTTTTATTCTGAAAGTGTAGGAAAATTTCACAGTCTAACAAACCTAATGTGAGGTACAAATAGTTGCTTTAATATTAGTCAACCATTGACCTCCTGACACACGTTCTCATTGTATTTATATCTGTAAAGTTGACGATGTTGATATTGTTGTTGTCGTAGCACTTTTCTGTGATTACTACAACCCGCCAGATCAGTGTGAGTGGCATTACAAACCTTGTGGTCATACATGCATGAAGACCTGCAGGAACCCCACAGGAAACTGTACAATGCAGACTCCAGCACTGGAAGGTACCCATATTCACAGAGCAAGGATTGTTGCTGCAATAACTCAGCAGATCTCAATGACTACATGCACCTTCTTTCTCAATGATTGTTGCAGGTTGCTATCCTGAGTGCCCAAGAGATCTCCCTTTGTTTGACGAGGAAAATATGAAGTGTGTGGCACAGGACCAGTGTGGCTGCTATGCAGACATGTTACGCTATGAGATCGGCCAATCAGTCCCTGCTAAAAACAACTGCCAGATTTGGTATGATTATGGTAGTCTTATTGTATCTTTTTCTAATTTAGTGGCCCTGGAAATGTGATGCCTAATTGTTTAGCAATGCATTAAATGTGCAGTGTGAGAATTCATTAGTTTAATGAAACACTGTGAAAATCTTTATTCAAACAAATGGCTGAATGTAACGGAACGCTAAGGATATTAAAATTCAGTCAGGCCCAAGTTGGGCATATACCCCGAATTTGATCCTAGCCCGACTATAGTGGTGACAGCATTCCAGAGGACATATCCTGACATAACTTAATGCCATGTGGGCCCCTGTAGTCCCTAACAGGGTACATAAAATCATGGCTGGGCAAGTTCCCTTGAATTTGATTCCAGCACAATCAAAGTGATGACAGCATTAAAGAAAACATATTCTGACATAATTTAATACCCTGAGGACCCTGAGGTCTTTGGTTAGGCAAATATCCCATATTTGATCCCAGCCAATGTATAGTGGCTACAGAATTTCAGGACATATCCTGAAATAATGAAATGAAATGCCGTTACAGGGCAATCACTGCCACTGTTGAGTTACAATACAAATGATCAAATATGTGTTATATTAAAAGGATGTGTTTATTATTGTGGTGAAGACTGGCACAGTTGTGGGCTTGCAGTTAAGAAACTGGCCTTGCCCGGGTTGATTCCCTAGTATCGGTGAATTGATTATGGCTAAAGTGTATTTGGGAAAAGCAACTAATCCCCGATTGCTTCCTGGCCGCTGTGGAGGCTGCTCACCGCTCTGGGCACATGTGGCAAATATATCACTTTCTTTCAAAAGTTGAAAGGAGAATCTAAAAGTCATCCACCAACATCAACCAATGACTTGAGTAAACGTACTGTAATAGACTTCAGTTTAATTATATCCTTTCTTACAGCACAGTTAGCTAGTAGTAAATTATCTGATTGTTTTTAATATTCAGACTTACATTAATCTATAACTGCATTATGTAACTACATACATTTTCTTTTAACATCAAGTGAATGCACGTCCGATGGACTAAGATGCCAACATAATGTCAGTGGTGAGTATTTGCTATTTTTATTTGAATTTATAAATTTTATTTGAAGTGTATTTTTTATTTTTATCAGTAATCTGATGAAAACTTTTTTCTGTGTTCCTAGCTTGTACGTGCCAACATAATAATACTACGTACAAGTACAGCGACATCATTTACTACACAACAGATGGACTTGGAAACTGCATTAAAGCGATATGTGCTGAGAATGGAAATGTTAATAAAACAGTGGCACCTTGTGAAACTACAATCCCTACCGTGCCAACAAAACTAACTACAACTGCAATTCCTACAACTGTGTTTGTTTTTACCACACCAGGTGTGTATCATTAGAAATCAAACACTTATTGAGTATCAGAAATTGTAGCTCTAAATAAAATTTAAAAAATTCGAATATGAAGCATGTACCAGCAGAATGATGGGATAACTACAGTATTGCCAAGAACATGCATAGGTTTAATTCAAATCTTTACAAAAGTTGACTTTATCTGGGATGGTGCGGTGGATGTAGTTTGCAATTAATGCTAGGAGCTGCAGTTTGGACCCATAGTCCAAAGACATGCAAACAGGTGAATTTGTGATACCAAATTTCCCAGATGTGAGAAAGTTTGTGTCTGTGATTAGCTCTGCCCTCTGATGGACTGGCAGCCTATTTAGGGCATCTGCACACCATGCAACCCAGTAAAGTGATAACCTGCTTCAATAATGAATGCTCGATACAATAATAACTCCATGTCTTCAGAGAAAATCTGAAGAAAAAGTAATTTTATAAATACATAACTTGCAAAAAATAATCAATTAAAAAGTACAAAAACTATTTAATTACCTTTGATTTATCAATTATAATTAACAGAAACAGAAACTGGTACAGCAGAAACAACAATAACTACAACTGAACGAAAGGCATCAACTCTACCACCAAAAGTAATAACTACTCTACTTTATACAACCACTTTAAGAGAAACCACAAGAACAGAAACAACAACCAAATTCATCAATACAGCGTCTCCACAACCAACACATTCAACAAAATTAAAAAATACTAAGTTTGAAACAACTCTTCACAAAGAGACCACAGGTAAAGAAGAAACCACACAGACCACTACAGCTGGACCAGAGACATCAACTCCAAATGTAGCAACTACCCAGCTGTCAACAACTCCTACAGAGAAATCCACAAGTCCATCAAAAAAAACAAAACCAATAACTACAACTGCTCATCAACCAAAATCTACTGTGGTTACAACAGCAACAACAGAAATTGCTCCAATCACGAAAACACCTAGCCCACTTACTGGCACTATGGCCTCAACAACTCAGGTGGCAACAACTCTTCAAAAGGTAACCACAGGAGCAGAAAAAACACAGAGCAGTACAACAATTCCAAAGACATCAACTCTACCTCCAAAAGTAGCAACAACTCTACTTTCTACAACCCCTTTAAAAGAAACCACAGGTACAGAACCAACAACAAAACTCACCACTACAGCTTCTCCAAAACATACACATTCAACAGAATTTAAAAGCACTAAAGTTGGAACAACTCTTCACAAAGTGACCACTGGTACAGAAGAAACCACACAGACGACTACAGCTGAACAAAAGACATCAAGTCTACCACCAAAAGTAGCAACTACTCTACTTTCTACAATCGCTCCAAGAGAAACCACAGGAACAGAAGAAACAACAAAACTCACCAATACAGCTTCTCAAGAAACAAAACATTCAACAGAATTAAAAACCACTAAAGTTAAAACAACTCTTCAGAAAGAGACCACTGGTACAGAAGAAACCACACAGACTACTACAGCCGAACCAAAAACATCAACTCTACCACCAAAAGTAGCAACTACTCTACTTTCTACAACTCCAAAAGAAACCACAGGAACAGAAACAACAACAGGTCTCCACACTACAACCTCAACACAACCAACACACTCAACAGAATTAAAAACCACTAAGATTGAAACAACTCTTCACAAAGTTACCACTGGAACAGAAGGAACCTTACAGACTACTACAGCCGAACCAAAAACATCAACTCTACCACCAAAGGTAGCAACTACTCTACTTTCTACAACTCCAAAAGAAACCACAGGTACACAAACAATAACAAAACTCACCACTACAACCAAAACACAACCAACACATTCAACAGAATTAAAAACCACTAAGGTTGCAACAACTCTTCACAAAGAGACCACTGGTACAGAAGAAACAACAACAACTATAGTCAAACCAAATACATCAACTCTACCACCAAA
>JAOUQV010000004.1:14569486-14586333 GCA_028565295.1 Aspidoras spilotus | reverse complement strand
GAGGGAATGGTAGACAGAATTATGCGCGGACTGACGGACAGAATGATGGAAAGTATAATGGACGGACTGATTGACGGACTGATGGATGGAATGATGGCTGGAATGATGGACAGTCTGATCTCTGTTATCTTCTTTGTCTTTTGGCCTCTCCCTTCATCAGGGGTCACCGCAGCAAGTCAATCGTCACTGACAAACTCGCATCATTGATTTGGCAAATGTTTTACACCAGATGTCCTTCCTGATGCAACCCTCACCATTTACCCGGGTTTGGGACCGGCACTAGAAATACACTGGCTTGTGCTCTCTGATGGCTCTAAATAACTTCTAGATTTGATACACTCATTTTACAGAAAAAGTTATTGATTAATTTCTTTCATTTTTATATTTTTTTCAGTGTGTGTTTGAAGATCGACAAATAAAAAATAAACTCAATATCAACAAAAATATATTTTTAATAAAATAATAAACTTTTGAAACACGAGTATTGATTGGAAATGGCTACAAAAGCATATTTTATTCACATTTTAACCGTTTGGATTTTAATTTAATGTAATTTTTAACTATTTTAATTTTTGTTTTGTTTTTAAATATATTTTACGTACTCTAACGCGCAGATTACGTTTCAAAGCCATGGACGGTACCATCATCTCTAGAGGTGTGTTTCTTGTCAATTGGGTTATTTGTGTATAAAACCTTAATATAATTTCTAGTACACATTTAGTTTTGTATTTATTAGTGGTATAATTTTATAATAATGTTAATTAAAATCTAAAAACGAAATATATATATAAATATAAACTCCCTCCCGTGTTTTCGCGGAAGTTGGTACGCTCCTGGTCTGAGTCTGCAGCCGCTTCAGTTCAGAGTCCATTTACAGAACAACAGCAGAGTGTGTGTGTGTGTGCATGTTCACGCACACACACTGCCAGAGAGCAAGGGGACGTTTACCCCTAAACTACTCCGCGAACACATCCGAAATGCCTCCGGAGGCAGAGTTTTACCCCGTGTAGAGGATTTGTACATTTTATACCCTGTAAAAAAGTTTATAAATAGGAATCTGCAGGAAATAGAAAACTGCAGGATTTATTCCACAATGAAGAAGATTCCTGGGATTGTTCTTCTCACTTTGTGTCTTTGTGGAAACAGTAAGTCTTTATTATTATTATTATTAGTCATAAATCTCTAGGTTTATTTGTGCAATATGTTAATGTAGTGTAGATGTAAATACACACTGCACTTAGAGGTAATGGAGAAACTTTGGAGGAATTTCTGGAGTTTATTTGATTTAAAATTTTGCACTCATTCATTCACTCATTCACTCATTCATTTGCTTTTATTTCTTGAGAAATCCTATGAAGTGATGAAGTTCTGCTTTTGTGGAACTTGTACATGAACGACTGGAAAACTGCAAGTGACTAAATATTTACTTTCTTCTAAATCAATAGAGTTCAACTAAAACCCAAGAAGATGCTGGATTCACTCATGCACCCATTCACTCATGCACCCATTCACTCATGCACCCATTCACCCATACACCACATACACCTCATACACTCATTCACATATACACTCATTCACTCATACACTCATTCCCTTATTCACTTATACACATATTCACTCATTCTCTCATTCACTTATTTACTCATTAGAGTTAAACTAAAACCCAATAGGAGTCTGGCTTTGATTTTCTGCCTTTTTATTTATTAATTAATTTTGTACAGTCACATTACCGCTAGAAGGGCCCAGGCTCGATCCCTGGGTAGGAATTTCTATGCGAGGCTTGTGTGGCTTTTCTCTAGGTGCTCCGGTTTCTTACTGCATTCCCAATATATGCGTATTAATTAGTGTCTTTACAGTGTCCCTTAGTGTAAGATAATGTTTCTGTAAGACAGTGTGTTTGTGCGTGTTTATGTGCCTTAACATGCCTCGGTGCCCTGTCTGGGTTGTTTCTGACCTTGCACCTAGAATTTCCGGGTGGGCCCCAGCTGGGCTAAAACCCGCAAAGATTAAGCAGGAGAAAAGAAATGAATAAAATAAGTTATAAACCCAAGTTTATATTATAAATATAAATGTACCACCAGCTTTGAATTTTTTACAAAAATGGCGTGAGAAAATAAATGTATTTAAAAAAAATTCTAAACCTGACACGTGATGTTAAAACAACAGATCAATAAAAAAGATTAATAGTTTATCATGGCTTGCATTTTGGGTCAGGTCACACCCGTCCAGCTGCTGTGTGACTGAAGTTTGACTGGATGTGGGTGGTGCAGGTCAAGGTTACCTTCTGCAGTACAGTGAACAGATTTGACATAACACCAACTGGGCAACATTAACGCCAGTCTGCTGTTTCCAATTTAGTGATCGTTTAAACTGTGTCTGTGTGTGTGTTTGTAACAGCTGTTACTTAATGTCGGCATAACAGAAGGAACTTCAGTGTCCGAAATTGAGCAGGAAAAAGTATCTGCCCCTTATTATTAGGGGTCCAAGCCCTAATAATATCAATAATAATAATAAGAAGAATAAAAATATTAATAATACTAATAATAATAATAATCATATTGTTAGTTATAATTATAATAATAATATTTTTATTATTCTATAGTAAATTCTATATTAATTATTTGGTTCAGAATAATTTTAGATTTGTATTTATTTTTCTATTTGTTCTTTTACGACAAACAATAAAATCATATAAAACACAATATGTTTAATAAATGAACGCATTAAAAAGAACGAAGCAAGTACGTGCGGCAAAATCTCCAGAAGAGCTTCGTGTGACACTCGTTTAAAACTCGAAAAAGACTAAAAAACGTAAAAGAAGACAATGCGTCTTAAAATAAAATAAACATACCCTTCCAGAAGGGAGCCAGTTGTAAAAATATCCGCACTCCAGTTACATACAAACTATAATACAATCGTATGGGTTTTGTGCAGGTCATTTTCGACTGGCCATCGAATAAAAGTAAACGTTAATAAACAAAATAAACACTTTTAATATTTTTGTTAATGATCTGAAGAATTTGACAGAGTGTTTTTGAGAAATCCCAATAGATCTCCTGGAGACTTTGACTGTCTCAATTGTTTCGTTAGTTTGTCTTCTGTTGGACAAAGTACCAGCTCACTCATGATCTATTAATCCAACACGGCCAACATTCGGGGAGTTACAAATTGTTGTTTGTGTACCCTGGAGCTACTAGAAGTATCTGAGAGCGCAAATGATTTACGGTAGTGTCGTGAAAACTGGAAAGTCATAGATTGAATGCACGTTTGTTGAATCTTTACTGCGGCGTAGATGGACGTACAGTAGCTCGAGGTGAAAAAATCTGTAAAAAAAACGTAAAAATGCAGCAACAAAAACTCAAACTGTATTAGAGCTAGTATTAGCATTCATTAGCAATTAAATCCGGTTGCTTGGACACTCAGTAGTGAGTCTAAGGCATTTATATTTACTGTTCTCATTCTTTTCAATTGACTCTGTCTCTCTTTGACTTTATTAAAAGCTCGCTTTGGCCTTGGCCTGGAAATCCGCCTCTCGCTCATCCACATCACGTTCCACATTCCACCTACACACACATTCATACCCTAAACCAACCGCGGGGCCCCAGCAACAAGCTGCAATAAGGAAGAAAATGCAACACGCCAACAGGCTCTTCAAATCCTCGCCTGTTTTTTTTCCTTTTGTTTTTATTTTGTGTCCCTAATGAAGTTGGAAAACTCAAGTGCCAGTATGTACAAAGTGTCCAGGCATTTATGGTTTGGATATAACATACAGTATGTGCCAAAATAAACCTTTTTTTTCATCAGATCAAATGGTGCCAATTAGTCGTCCCATTGACTTACAAAGTAAGTGGGTAAATATTTGGCTCAATATGTCACAAAGATTTTGCTGTTTGCTCTGCAAATCTAACTATTTAAACCATTTAGGACATCTAGTCAAAGCAGCAGGTCAGTCGTCTACGTACAGACTAATAATATTAGAAAATTCGGCTCAGGGTCATGGCACCATCTCCGTAAAACACATGGATGAATATGACATTGCACTGTAATTTCAATAATTCTATCATTCCACTAGAGTTCCAGTTGATTTAAATTTGAACCATAAATAAAATTAATATTAATAATCAGAAAGAGATCTGTCACTAAATTTCTACTCTGTGTAATTGTCTAGTCTTTAATTTGCAGGAAGAATTCTTTTCCAATTACAGGATTCTAAGCCCAACCCCCCAACACAAAATACCCCCCCCCCTTACAAATTAGTGTAGGAACCAAAATATTTATTTGATCAGTAATAGCGACGAAACCTGAACGACGACTGTTTACTGTGTAATGACATCACACAGCGTGAACGTCACATACCACGAAGACACAGTCGGTGTTCACGTGCCCAGGATAGGCTTCAGATCCTCTAATGATCCACCACCATTTTATTTGTCTGTTAAGCGACATTATGTAACATCAGACCCTAGTTGGTGAAATGTCTAGCATATGAGTGTTGTATGTTGGTACCCCCCAACCCCAATATACCCACTTTATTATGTTGTCCATTCTGGCGCCTGCTGTCCCCTGGGTTGTCGGTTACTCTCCAATCTTTCCGAAAGCTCCTTGACTCCTCACATTTGTTTTCATATGAAGCGTGTCAAACTCTAGTGCCCTTAGGGACCTCTATATCACCTGACTTGTCTGCAATCAATCTGGCAACACAAGGATGCCATAAATCTCACCGTTGCCATCGTCCTCCTCCTGCTTGCACAATGTCTTTGTTGGCCCAGGGTCGAGTGTCTTTTTGTGTGTACGGATAATGACCCGTTTGAAAGGAGGACGCTGCTTTTGTAGGCATTTCCAGAAGCGATGCAGACTTCATTAGCGAGTGCTCACACGCTCGGGCATGCCCTTGCTCCGAATTCCCTTCCAGAAACAGAATAAAGAATGGATTAGTGCGTCTTTGCACCTTGATAGTGTAGAGTTTTTTTTTTTAAATGGGTCAGCTAATGGATTCTAATGGTCCATTTTAAATTGGGTGTCACTCATATCTCAGTTGTTATAACAGATGTTTTCACAGTGCATTGTTACGCAAAGCTGGACGTAGAGTTCCAGTAACAAGGAAAGTGTTGTTCTGTCTTCCACAGTGTTTGTTTTTTATATTTGTTGTATCTACTACTATTATAACTACTACTAAAATATTGACCCCCGTATTTGCCCCTGTAGTTATAAATTCAGCAAACTATCCAGTAATTATTGATTTGGTTCAGTTCGACTCAACATTCTATAAACACTAGATATAATTTCACCAGCAATGTGAAAAGACATTCCATAAGAAAGAAGGAACATTAAGGGCCAAAACAAACCCTAAAGCCTTCTGGGGATAATATTGTGAATATTAAAACATGATATCTGGTATGAAACTGAAGGAACAGTACTGAAACACTGTGATGGTAGTGTAACGTCTGGGCCCTAGCCATTAAAAGTTCATCTGACAAATGGCACGAATGCTGTTGATACCGGTAATGCTGATATTCAACGTGGGTAATACCTTTGTTCCAGGTTTAGGGTGCAAACTTGCCGCCCTGGATGCTGGCTGACCCTGCCGTTTAACCCCCTGAGGCCATGATTTTACCATAAAATCCAACCTACGTCTACTTTTGTCCATGAGCAAAGCCCTTAACCCTCAACAGCCCAGATGTATGAACAGATATATGTAAGTCACTCTGGATATGATAAGAGATCTACTCAATAGTGATCATTCTTCAAAGAGCACTCAGTATCTTGTTAAACGTTTTTATCAGAGTAAACTCCGAGAGCTTGATCAACATTGTGGTATTTTGGGATTTTGTGTGTGTGGGAGGGAAGATATGGAGGCAGTGAGCTTGTCTTTTGTGTGTTTTATCACTTCCTCCCTCGCTCTCTCACATCTCCATCAGAGTTAAGTCGCATCGTCGTGGGCCGAGGTTCATGTGCTTGCCATTTCACTAATAAGACCGATTGCATGCCAGCTGTCTGGTTCCTTGTTAGACCAAGACCGGCTCTTGGGATTTGGGTTCATGGGGTGGCTAGAACATACAAATTTAACAAAGGCTTGCATATGCATGAGCCAATACTGGCACATGAGCACTCGGACATCCTTTGTTGTTTGCTGTCATTGCTTAAGATGTTTAACTACAGATCCAACAATCAGGAGATCAAATCCCACCACTGCCAAACTGCCTCTGCTAGCAAAGGGTCAGATAACTGAGATAAAGTCAAATCCGTCTGGATAACCATGTCTGACAAATGTCTTAAATAAAGACGTAAAATAGATGGCAGTGGTCCATTTTGTGTGCAGTGTATTTTGACATTGTTCCTGTATCCCTTGTTGTTGTTGTGTAGCATGGTGCCATCATAGCTGTTAAACCTATTGTTATTGAGACATGGCTTCCTAGCTTGTAGGCAACTAAACTAGGTTCTTCAAACATCTGGCGACTGTTTTCTCTCATTGTTCTTAGTGGTTTGTTGATGTCAATCCAGACCTGGAGACCTTGCTTGGAGCAACGACAGTAACTGGCCTCCCATTCGCTTGGTGCAATCTAGGTGCTGTATCCTGAACCTTCTGACACCTTCTTGGACAGTTGTTCAAGTGGTTCGGCAGTTATGAGACCAGACTACTGACCAGAAGATGTTTTGATAAACTTTATTGATCCCTGTAGGAAAATTGTTTCTCTGCATTTAACCCATCCAGGGGTGAACAGCTGGAGCAGAGTGTTGCCCCCATTGAGGTGCACAGGGAGCAGTTGGGTGCCTTGCTCAATGGCACTTCAGCCATGACTTGCCTAGTGTGCGGTTCGAACCAGCGATCTTTTGGTTCCCAGTCCTCTACCCTATCCATTAATCCATGGATGATCAAGAGGTCAAATCCCATCCCAACAAGGTGACTCTGCTGGGCCCTGGAGCAAAACCCTTAACCTGTAACTGCTAAATAATATCTTCTCTTATCGAATGCCAAATGATTTAAACCTAGTGGTTCTGATATTTTCTCAGAATTTTGTAAGAATTTACGTAGTATCCAAGTGCATCTTTGATATTTGATGTTAAGTGTGTGTGTGTGTTAGTGTAATATATATATAGTATATACTGTGTATGTGTACACCCTAAGTCACTACTATGCCATGAATGACTGCTGGCATTTGGAGTTTTATTGTTAGTTTGAAAGTGAGAAGGTGGATTTGGGATGGAACGTCATGAATGTCTCCACAAACACACTCACACACACACAGATATCACACAGCCAGCTCACAAACACCGTCGTGACAGCTGCAGAAGTGTGTGTGTATAACAGGTGCTTGGCTCAATTCCGTTTCTGGCGCCTGTGGTCAGATAGTTCCCCTTTGGCCTGATTCCAAAAGTCCCTCTTTTTCCACAACTCTCACAAACATTGACTTTTGCCTTCTGTAAACTCATCACACACATTCGGAAACTTCACACACACGTGTCGCCTGAGCTCTTCTTTGGGGGGTATGGGTGGGGGTGGTAGTGGTCGGATCAGGTTTCTGTCACAGTGTCTTTTGATCTGGAAACATTATTAGTATTAGTCATAGTATTAGAAATCCTGTACCATGCAGTCTTTGTACTCTACCATGTTTGCCCTTGGGTGGCGACAACCCGGCAACCCGAGATAAACAGGTTTCAGTGCTGCATTACGAGTGTATACTCGTTCATCCGACTTCACCTGGATAACGGGTGTTTTTGGAATGGTATTAGATGCTGGACACATTAGTGCACAAAGGTGACAGCTGTTTGGTTTTTGCCACAAAACTGAAAACAAAGAAGCAAGTGCTACACTCCGAGTCTCCAGAAGAAAATTCTCAGGTTCTTCATCATGGACAGAAGTTTTCTAAGGTACAATCTGTGCGTTTTAAAGATGTGTCTTTTAAGAATCTCAGACAGTTTTTCCGGAGACTTTGACTGTGGCACTTTGCTCTTATTTTCGTGGCCTGTCGTGGAACTTGATGTTGTATTTAAGTCACTAATACAGACCGATTGATCAACCGAGTCATTTTCGATGTGTTCTTCCTTCTTTATGGCGGACTGTTCCTGTGATGGCATTTCAGTTGTACTAATGTTTACTTTTTGGGCTTGTAATAAATGCCTGATGTTCTTGGACAAGAGTTCACACACACAGACGCAAGTGTGCTCATGGTTTGGTGCATGCATGACATTCCTGACAACAGGAGCTCAGCGCTCTGACACCCGACAGCGCTCCGAATCATGGAACGATCAAGGTTGTATCCCAAATCACCTGTCAGCCGGTCGCCGCCTGTTCCCTAAAGTCTTTTTATCTATTATTAGCAGCAACATGGAAAATGATACACATGCAACATTTTACAGGTCTATTTACAGAGCTGACATTTCTGGATGATCTTATATGAGGTTAGTTTAGTCTGACTCACTTCTACTTTTCCTTCCAGCTGCTAGTCTTATTACTGCCCCCTCCTCATCCCCTTTCAACCCCAATGACTTTTACTGTTGTAGACGGACCGACGTCTCTCACATACAAGATTAAAAAAAAAAAACATAACATGAGCCGGATATCTCTGGCCTGCGTCCAGTCAGGGCTGCTGTCTTATGATCTGCCGCGGAGCTTTCACTCTCTTTACAGTTACTTTTACAGTTAGTCATTTGTTAAGAGGATATTGGTGTAAAGAGAACGAAAAGTTGGTGCTTTGCCGAAAGGGTCCTGGAAATGGTTTTTGAAAAAGAGCAGGTCAAGGTTCATGATGTAGCGCTCATCAGTTCACCTCGACTCATGTTCCAGGGAAACGTCATGGTATTAAAAATGATTTCATTCTGATTTCAACACACTTTGTAAACGTTTTTTAAAGATAAAAATGACCAGCACCAACAATCTGACCTCTGCAGTTAGCAATGCTGGACAATTTGTGTTCCTGTTGGATGAGACATGAAACAAGTCCACAAATAATGCTACACTTCCAAATTTGATTTGATTTTGATTATTTTTTGATCTCTGTAGGCAAATTGTTCTCTGCATTTAACCCATCCAGGTGTGAACACCTGAAGCCACATTGAGGCACACAGGGAGCAGTTAGGGGTTGGGTGCCCTTAGCAATGACTTGCCTAGAGTGGGGATCGAAGCGGCGACCTCTTGGTCCAAGGCCCTCTACCCTATCCATTAAGCCACAGCTGATCCCACAAGATCATCACCAGTGTCCACTTTTATGAAGCTAGTTGTGTCTGTGTGTGTTTATCAAATGCCATATAAATGGGCATTAAATTAGATTTGCTGATACCAACAGAAACCCTGTTACTTAATAAAGCAGTCTAGTTTGGGATTACTTAGTGCATTAGGTTGGTCAAATTTTATTAGCATGGTGTCCAGACTCAGTAGCTGGAGCACGTAGCTCATATGGAGGCATGAATGTTATCTACTGCTTGAAACATAACTATCCTCTTGCAGACAGGAGATATAATTTGGATGTTTGTCCGAGTCTGAGCTGCAGACAAAGCGCCAAATCCCTTTCTTAAAAGGAGCTGGAATATTGGCTGGTCCCTGACGTTTCGGCAGTGGCTATGACTCTTATAAAAAGTTAACATATTCATTACCAACGGTCAGCTATTATACAAAATTAAAAGGACCTGCCCTTTAAAACATCCATCAGTCACTAGTTCACAATGTATAGTATCATCATGTTTTTTTTTTGGTCTCGCCAGTTTTAAAAGTCATATTTGTTCTTTCATCCGAATTAGGCAGCACTCCGAATTCTCCTGTGATCTCGGCACACAGTTGCGGCCATTGTACTTCCTTAATGATCAGTTGCTCGTCTCTGTCCCTTTAAGGTTTTATAGAGTAAGAAACCAGTTCCGCAAAACAGGAAATAACTTCCAGGTCAGTGAATGCGAGGTGAAAGGTCACTATCAGGTCAATCAGCCCGTAAATTGTTTGACCCTTTGCGTTCTTCTGATGGAGCTCTAAGGTATTTTCGGACGGTAGTTACTTGTTGTTCATAGATATTCGGCTTGTTGAAAATTGTCCCTGAAAGACACAAAAGTTACTTATATCTCAATCTTTAAATCTGTTTTGTCCACAGCTTATAATAATGGAGGTGTTTGAAAGGGGCTTCCCTAGGCTGAATTTTCACATGTAGGACAGCTGGATGGTCAGACTGGCTCAGATCAATCTGCTTTGACCACAATTGTCTATGTTCTAGTTCAGCTGACCCATCAGATTCTTCTGAACAGCCCGTAGGGGACAGCTCTTTTGCATTCCGCTTGCACCAGGATTCTCGGGACGCTTGCTCTTTTGTTCCTCTGTAAATTAGATTTTATTTCCTTTATTCCTGTGCACAGAGACAGACACCATTTCCTCAAGGGTTATGAGGCTTGGCAATGCCATCAATCATTTAACCCCAACCTGAGACCAGAGGCTGTCAGGCTTTTAGTGACCCAAACAACTCCTAACAGAGTGGAAGGATCAGTGACTTTGGAGATTTTAGTGAGTCGATGTTCAAAGAAGGAAAAAAAACACTCCCTTATTCACTGTAGATAAAGAGAGTAGAAGAACAAGGCTTCGGCCAGTTAGGTCACAAAAATATCTTTGCTTCAGATCATATAGTTTAAAATAATAGGGTTGGTCATATATTTTTTTAAATTCCTATATGACTTTTTCTGTGTCAGAAAAGCAAACCGTGTTCAGTGAAAGAAATAAACTGTTTGTTTTTTACATTTAAAATATTTTAGAAACAAATTAAAATAAAAAAAAAAAATCTTTAAAAAAATTCTAACAAACTGATATAAACAATATAAAATTAACAGCGAGTACTCGAACACATCCCCATCTTCAAAACATAGGGTCGGGGACTGGTGCATATGTTTAATTTTATCAAAACATTATCAGATCTTTGAGGTTTTAAAATACCATTATTTAATAATACCATTATGTACCATTATTCATTAGGGTTTTGAGTTCCAGGACTCTCAGCGATTGGTGAAAATGGGCAAAGTAGGGGGCACTATATGTATGTTAATATCTGTACGCGCAACAATCGGATGCTGATGTGAAGTGAAAGGGAAGATCATGGTGAAAGAAAAACAGCTGGCGACGGTTACTGAGCAAATCAGCGACTGTGATACAGAGAGGCGCATGCTTTGGTTGGTCGCTTTAAATCAATCAACAAATCGTGTGCTGTGGATAAAGTATCTCAAGCAGTTGCAGGTACATTTTGGTTTGTGGTGCGTATTCATCCTCTGAAAAAATTACACTATTATTGTAAATGGTATTTTATTATGATTTAATATTCTTTTAACATGTTAGAATTAATATTTTATATAAACTTTTATACATTTTGTGATTTTTTATTTTTTTATTTTTATTTTTTATTCATCAAAACATGTACTGTGCAAATTCCCACTAAAATTCAGCGAATCTGCAACAATCGAACCGCGAAGTAGCGACTGTAGCACTGTACTACAGTCAGATGTTATTATTTTTAAGCTTCAAAACTCCTGACCATCACACCTGCATGTCCTTCTTGACCATCCTATCCTTCCTCTTCCTGGAAGCTTCTCTCGAGACTTTGTGGATGATTCATGTTCACGCTAATGGAGGTGTCATGGGTGAAGTTGGTGTTCCCGGTTATCCATAAGGTTTTCAGTGGGGCTGAGGTCTAGGGATCTGTGTGAGATGCTGGAATTCTCCTATTACAAACATCCTGGAAGTTGGTTTGTGCACAGGAGACTCTGTGTTCACTATAATCAAGACCCACGGTGTGGAATAGGTAGTGGGTAGTGCTGCTGATTCAGCACACATGTCCTGTGTTTGAATCCTTTCTGTTAAATTTATTCAGCTTTGTTCTGCACAGCAGCAGCACCGATGGACGCCGAGTGACATAGCGACTCTCTGCCAGGCAACACTTCTATTTTTAACTTTAAAATGCTGCGGTTTGGCAGTATCCCGAACCCAGTCACTGGTCTGGATAACATTTTTGTCAATGTTTTGTTTTTTCCTGATAAAAAGCTCTCAAGGGTTGATTGGTCGGAATGTGATTTCAGATGTGATTTTTATAGGATATGAAGATCGCTGTGAAAATTGGAACTTAGCTCTCTGTGGTCTTTACTGTACAGTTTGTAGTTAATTGGTATTTAAAGACAAAATGGTCATACTAACAACCAGCACCGCTACTTTATCTTGACCAAACCAGCTTGGTTTTAGAAATGAGATGTTCCTCATTAACAAGCTAAATCGCAAGGATTGCAATGTACTAGCCTGTTTTGCTCTTGAAATGTTTTCGGAAGATTTTTTGAAGATTTCCCTGTCTCCTACCCATCCTCTGTGAGTTTGAGATGCTCAGAGAGGAAATCTGTCCTGAAGCCTTGGCATCATCATAAACATCTGATACTTGAAAAAGTTCATAGTCAAACCAGTCCAGACTCTTCCTCTGCAGTCTAGAGACATATTAAGGATTTATGGTTTGTCTCGTAATTTAAAAATGCGCTAACTTCTAGGCTGAATGTCACCAACGCAACATAGACGCAGGTGACTATCGTCCTGTTGTTCAGCCTTGCAGAGGGAAAACAGTGTCTTCCCGTATAACCGTCTCCTTGATTAGAGGAAGGTGCTGTGGAGGTCATCTTATGGTGATTAGTGGGAGGACAGTTGAGAATGAAAGCCCTACTTTGCTCCATAAAACATTAGTTCCCCCACTACATACAAGAGTCACTTGCCATCTGCCACAGGCATGTTTTTGTAGATTTTAAATGAAATATTCAAAAGCATGACAGTCTCCAGAAAAAAAATTAACGATTCCCTTTAAGATCATTTCAGTCTGTTACTGTGGAAAGTCTTAGAAAACCTTGAGTTGTTCTATTTCTGTGTAATTTTCAAACTACGTATGCTTTATTTTTGTTGTGGGCTGATGGGTGTGGAACCTGGTCTGCGTTTTCTGAGATGCATTTCTGTTAACCACAGTTGTACAGAGTGGTGGTTTGCATCACTGCAGAGACTTCCTATTCGTTTGTACTAGTCTGGTCTGTCTTTAGTCATGATGCTTACAGAAGGTGATTATATTTTTGTGGTGAGATTGTTGGGTGTAAAAAAAAAAATCCCATCAGTGCAGCAGATTCCATGCTGCATTGCTGAGATAATGGATTGACTCCATGAGCATCGAATTCTGCTTTTGGTACTTTAATCCTTACTGTAGCTCCCTCACACAGTAAACCTTAGGACATGAAGGTAATGAAATCTTATCTCTTGCCCTTGTCAGACCTTTTTGCGAGGTATCATGTGACACTTCTTAGAAAGAGTCAAGCCCATGGGGTAAATCCTCACAATTACATACTGGAGCCGGCGCTCCACCTGTTCATATTCCCGTGCCATCAAACACAGGGGGAATTCCCCTGAGCTTTGATTCGGGGCAAGGCCTGCAGTGGTGTGGAAGATGGTGGAATGTTACAAGAGAAAGAAACTCTCGTCTGTAGATGTTTGAATTGTAGTCATGGTTTTAAGCAGTAAAGGGTTTGAAGACAAAGGTTTGCTGTAATTTTTCTACCTCCACCGTCCAACGGTTTTTATTAAGATGACGGATAAATAAGCGAAAATTTCAGTTACTTTTCCAACAGAATGTTTTACCGCACTTCACTCCAGCTGAATGTCTTTTGTTGGCCTCCCTGCACCCCTTCCTTTGCATTGTAGGAGAAATCCTCCTCAGTGGGGGCTTGTGGGAAAGGCCGTAGGCTCACTCATCAAGAGTGACAAAATCAATGGAGTTGTGCACAAATAAGGACCCCAGGAATCCGACTAGCCGCAGGGCAGAGAAGAAGAATGAAGTCACTCTATGGATTTAGGGTTGGGGTCCGGAATTTGGTGCAATCATTTGGTTAATCCTTGTAGAAGTTCTCCAAGATGAAACCGTTTGATCTTGTTCAAACCTGAACCATAGCTGTTCTCTTAGTTAGTGGAAATTTCATATGACTATTCTGAGCTATGCTAATTTTATTTTTGTGTGTATTTGTGTGTCTATTTTTTGACTCAATCCATGATGTATACATTTTTTCCTGGATATAATCATTATCCCTTCTACTGTAGTGTAAGAAATCGGAAGAGGCGTGATCCAACTTCGTCTCAAGTTCGTCATGAGGGGTGAGGGGTTTGCGCTGGTAATTGAAGACCCTCAAGCAAAGCCCCCCCCCTCTTTAAACTCCACTCTGTAATCCCTGCTGGATGCAGCAAATTGGGCCTTTGAGGCTGTAAGCGGAGAAGGCCATCGGGGGAGAATGGATGGGGTCGGCTTGTTCCAGCCATAGTGTGATAATAACCACCTAATTAATTGTGTACAGACACTTGCGTTGGAAATGTGGCATATACACGCACAAACGTACAGCACAATAGAGCTACTGGCACACAGCATAACTTCCTAACTTCCTCTTTTCTTTTACACATATTCCCTTTCTCCCTCTTCTCTTTGTCTCACTTCATCCCTACATCACGTCGTGTGTTTTTGTGAAATCATTTGAAAAGTGCTCTTGTGGTGATTGCCCGTGGGAGGACTAGGCTCGTGTTTTGGCAAATGTACACATGCCTAGATGAGACTCGCTCTAACATCGGCTTGTATCATTTGTGTAGTGTGTGTGTGTGGGGGGTTATTGTACACACAGTACTTTGTAGTTTCAAATCCTTAGTCGCATCTTGTAATGTCTGGTTTATGAGACGCTTCGTTTTTCATATTTTGGCATGGAAAGCAGACTGCGCTCAGTAAAAACAATTTACTGCTGATTTAAATATTCTGATATAAAAGAGGTACAAATAATGGCCAGATTTATAGCTTTAAATATCGTGTTTTCCTATTGGCCATGAGATAAATACTCCATATTCAAATCCATCAGACTGGGAACTGGTGCTCTTTATCAAAACACTATTTAAAAATGTAAGGCCCTTACTAAACCTGTGCAAAATTAATGTTTCAAAAAATGGCAACTTCTGGACACAAGCAAAAAGAAGCATGTGCGGCACTCGGAGTATCCAGAAGAACTGTGTTAGATTCTCCAAAACTCTCAATAAAATCTAAGTATTCAACAACCTTTGGGTTCAGACGTGGATAAATGGATAGGGTAGAGGGCTAGGGACCAAGTGATTGCTGGTTCGATCCCCACTCTAGGCAAGTCATGGCTGAAGTGCTGTTGAGCAAGGCTCGCTGTGCAACTAAATGGGGCAGCACACTGATTCGGGTGTTCACACCTGGATGGGTTAAATGCAGAGATTAATTTCCCTATGGGGATCAATAAAGTAATCAAAATTGTAAAAAATCAAATAATATACTGTAGTGTCTTGGAAAATCCATCAGAGTTCTTCTCGGAGACTTGCAGCATCCTTCGTTCCTGAATGTGTTTGATAGAATTCGCAACAGTCAAAAGTTTTAAGTTTGACCGCGATGTCAGATTATGTTTAATGACCAAATAGTTTACCAACAACTCTCACTAACTTCCTTGATTTCTTTCCTTATGTTTCCAGTTAAAAAAATACTTGGAAATTGTGTTTAATGTCGGAATAATATTAATGTTCTCTAATCGAGTTCAGGATTGTTACGGGACCACCATGAGAAATTTTCCATGGCCACCCACCCTGTAATTTATTTTTGGTTTGCCAAAGCTGTTCCTTCACATTTGCTTTGGCACGAAAGCTTTTAGGATGAGGATGTAACGGTTTTATGCTAACGTTAGCGATATTAGCTTAATGATGGAAAACTGACAGGTTGTTTGTAGCTGTAGCTGAAAACGGATCAAAAGTTTGTTGAGAGACAGTTTGGTAGTTTGTTCCTTTACTGATTGTATCTTCCTTGTTGTTATTCCTTGTTTATCCTTTGCGCTCTCTCTCTCTCTCTCTCTCTCTCTCTCTCTGCATCTATCCACTTGAAATTATAGCCTCTAATATTCTGGAGTAAAATTTAAAGCGATCTTTACCGCAGTGGTAACTATACTCTGCCCTGTGTAATTTATGATCCTTGCAGTTTTTTTTCCTGCTTTTCACTTTCTATACCTAGATGTATCCGAGGAGCGTTTCATCCACATGTCCTTGTAAAGAGTTTTTTTATCCCTATAGTTGACAGGAGCACTGATGTGTACAGTAGTTAGGAGGAAGTAGTTAGGAGTTAATGTGGAACATGAAACTGTCGTTAGCGATTAGACCAGAGTTTTTGCTACAGATTCCCAAGAACCTACCCAACGTGGAGAAGGTCCAGAGCTCAAGCATCAACAGCTTCATGTTCAAACATTTAATGCTTTATTTACCGAACATTTCATGTAATTTGAACACTCCCTTATACTTTAACATAATGGGCGTGTCTCAATTCATAGTGAACTTCCTCACTCCATCACTGCCTTGTGTATGAACCTTTACATCATGATTTATATTGATCAAATAAGCTCTTACTAACAACTATTTTTGTTCCCAAAACAAACACACAATATATTCATACTGTATACACACACACTAATAAAGATATACACTACATTTCCAAAAGTATTTGCTCACTTGCCTCGACTCACACATGAGCTAATACATAGGGTTCAATATGACGTTGGTCCTTTTGCAGCTAGAACAGCTTCAACTCTTCTGGGAAGGCTGTCCACAATGTTCAGGAGTGTGTTTATGGGAATTTTTGACCATTCTTCCAGAAGCACATTTGAGCGGTCACACACTGTTGTTAGACGAGAAGACCTGGCTCTCAGTCTCCGCTCTAATTCATCCCAAAGATGTTCTATCGGGTTAAGGTCAGGACTCTTTTGTGCGGTACAGTCAGGTTCATCCACACCAGACTCTGTCATCCATGTCTTTATGGACCTTGCTTTGTGCACTGGTGCACAGTCAT
>JAOUQV010000004.1:14535046-14557171 GCA_028565295.1 Aspidoras spilotus | reverse complement strand
CCCTCTTCTCCTCGTACTGATATGAATGTGTGCTGTGTTTGTGTATGACAGACGTTGCTCACTGTATTTGTTTATATCTTTTTTATAACCACAGTAGGTAGAAAGATGAAATTTTGTCGATTTTCAGTAGACAAATGTCTTTAATGATTTATAATTAAATGCTGTCTCTAAATGAACGTTTAATGTGTTTTGAATGCGATTTCGCGTTTAAAACAGGATAAAATATGGCGAATAATGGTTCAACATTTTTACTCTGAAAATATGTCGTCTTTCACCTAACCGAGATTTTGTTATGATGTAAAATATCTGTGTTTTGACCAAAAATGGCAGAGAAGTGGCAGTTTAGGAAGAAGGTAAAATCTAAGATCTTAGTATCGGTTTTGTGAAATTAACATGGAGGTCTAGGGGATATTTAAGGAGGTGGGTCTGATCAAATTATCATAAGTCAATAAGGAATGTATTAATCAATTAGATATTTTTACAGATTACAGGGGAGACATGTATCTACCATTTAAAGTTAGCTTTTGTAGATGAAAATGGCGTTTGTAGATGAAAAAATAATAATGTTATGACACTCCTTCTGATACATCTACTCTTTTCTTCATTCCTTCTCATCGCATTTGTTCTATACAAACACTGTACAGGTCAAAGGTCACACCCTGCTCAATTCACCTTCAGGTTAGGACCGGATACAGAGTCTAGCAAACTATTGAATCAATATTTCTCTTAGCTCCAAACAATCACACTTCTCTGGAACATTCCAGACGATTTATCTCTTATCCCGTCTCTGGATATCAACATATCTATATGGAGATACCGGCAGAATATCAGGTGGAATAATAATGAGAGAATAATATTACTTCAAAACTTTGTGTGTGTGTAGCTCCTCGGGAGTGTGAAGAGGACGAGTTCCACTGTCAGAACGGTTACTGCATCCGAAGCCTGTGGCACTGTGATGGAGACAACGACTGCGGAGACAACAGTGATGAACAATGCGGTGAGTTTCAAGCGTTACTCCTACCGAGTGTGTACTGTGTGTATGTGCGTTCCGAGTGTGTACTGTGTGTATGTGTGTACTGAGTGTGTACTGTGTATGCATGTACTGTGTGTGTACTATGTGTGTATTGTGTACTGAGCATGTGTTTAATGAGTGTGTGTATTGTGTGTGTATGTGGGTATATAGTGTGTGTTTGTACTATGTGTGTGATGTATTTTATGTAAAAAAAAACTCTACAATCAAAGGTCCTAGGTTCTGCATGTCCATGTGGGTTTTCTCCGGTTTCTTCAGTTCCCTTCAATGATCGGATGAATGTGATCAGCTTGGGTTGCCATGTCTGAGTGTGTATAGAATGATTGTGTAGTGTCTTAACATTGCAGCTGTTCTAGATTTGTTGTTATATTTATTATGTTTCATTTGTGTGCGTGTGTGTGTGTGCGTGCACAGATTTAAGGAAATGTTCGGATAAGGAATTCCGCTGCTCTGATGGAAGCTGTATAGCTGAGCACTGGTACTGCGATGGAGACACAGACTGTAAAGATGGAACGGATGAGGAGAACTGCCGTAAGTGTGTGTCTGTGTGTGTGTGATATCGGAACTGACATCTACAACCTCATTCCAATCTATTGACACTATGTCATCTGTCTGTGTGTGCGTGTGTGTATATAGCCACAGACATTACGGCGGCCACGTGCAGTGTTGAAGAGTTCCAGTGTGCGTACGGTCGCTGCATTCTGGACATCTACCACTGTGACGGAGACGACGACTGCGGTGACTGGTCTGACGAATCTGACTGCTGTAAGCACGCCCTATCACTCTCTTTGTCTCCTCCCCTTTTAACATCAAACGCTTTTCTGTCATGTTTATTGTTAGACATCCGAAACATTTGTCTTCATCTGGGTTCCTCAAAACAGGACACTTTTAATAGTGAACTCCTCTAGAACATAGATTAATGACACAATACCTCATAATAAACACAATACCCCACAGTGACACGCCATACCCCATAATGGAACACAGTATCTCATAATGACTCTCAATACCCCGTAATGAACACAGTATCTCATAATGACTCTCAATACCCTGTAATGACACTTAATACTCTGTAATGATCGACAATACTCCATAATGACCGACAATACTCCGTAATGACCGACAATACCCCGTAATGATACTCAATACCCCACAGTGATACTTAATACCTCATAATAACACACAATACTCCATAATGACACACAATACCCCATAATGAACACAATACACAATAATGACACACTTTACCTCATACTGACACACATTAGAATTTGAAGATGTGAAACATGAATTAAATGTACTATTTTTGATATAAATGAGGCGTCTTCTATATAAAATTATTTGAAATATTTATTATTATTATTATATAAAACTTAACTTTAATAACTTCACATTTGTAAACGTTACTTTTTTGAAAGATGAAGTTTCTCGGATAAAAAGTTTACACTGATACTGATAAGAAAATAACACACGAAACAGCGAGTTCGCGAAGGTTGACTCACAGAATATATAGGGACTATTGTGTATTCAGTAGGCTGATCAGGGGAAACACAATGGACCCGAGATCAATTTGTGTCATAGAAAGGATGTTATATAATTATGAATGTGGTTTATTTGTTTTTAGTAAATTTATAAAAATAAACAGAGAGACAGACAGAAATAACTGGCACCAAAGAAAAAAGAAATAAAATTACCAATATGTCTGTAGTAAAGGTTTAAGTTAGTGTGTGTGTGTGTGTGTGTGCAGCCTCTCACCAGCCGTGTCGGTCAGCCGAGTTCATGTGTAATAGTGGGATGTGCATTAATGCTGGATGGAGGTGTGATGGAGAGTATGACTGTGACGACCAATCGGACGAGACCAACTGCAGTAAGTTTGTGTGTGTATATAGATTGAATTGTACATACTTGTGTCAGATTAACCTTTGTGTCTCTGTCTGTGTTTGTGTTTGTGTGTGTGTGTAGCCGTACCCGTGTGCATGGCCGAACAGTTCCGGTGTGCGTCAGGTCGCTGTGTGCGGTTGTCATGGAGATGTGACGGTGAGGACGACTGCACTGACGGCAGCGATGAGGAGGGATGTGATAAAAACGGTACACACACACACTTTAGTAAGTGAAATTCTAGTACAATCACATGTACAAACCCCTCCTCTTGACCACGCCTCTCACGTGTGTGTAGGTTTGGTTCCGTCTTGTGCCTCAGATCAGTTCCAGTGTGGAAACGGTCGCTGCATCGGTCAGCGCAAAGTGTGTAATGATGTCAACGACTGCGGAGACGCCACGGACGAACATCCGCACCAGGAATGCCGTAAGAATTCACACACAACACACACACACACACACACAGTATTTCTAATATGTAACTTTATATGTGTGTGTTGTGTATAGGTCCCCGGTCGACGGAGGGGAACTGTAACGTGGGGAACGGCGGATGCTCTCAGAAGTGTCAGATGTCCCGGGGTTTGGTTCAGTGCAGCTGCCACACTGGATACCGACTGAGAGAGGATGGAAAGACCTGCAATGGTGAGAAAGAGAGAGAGATCATAGATGGAATTGTTGAAGATGTATAAAAGAGAGAGTATAGAGAGGCGAGAAAGAAGGGCTATATGAGAGAGAGAGAAAGATTAGATATAGACATACAGATAGATAGACAGATGGATAGGATGATGTCTTTCAGATATATTATTTTATTCATGATACTGAATACTCCTCCACCTCTCCGAACCCCACCACACCCCCACACCCCTCCTTTCTGACCGTTTGGACTCTTCCAGATGTGGATGAGTGTGCTGATGACGGTTACTGCAGTCAGGGTTGTACCAACACAGAGGGGGGTTTCCAGTGCTGGTGCGTTCAGGGTTACGAACTTAGACCGGACAAACGCAGCTGCAAAGCTCTGGGTGAGTTCAATAAGTTTTATTTTATATTTTAATTAAAACTCCATTCCGATTGGTCTGTTGATGAGAATGGGCGGGGCCAGTGTGTTTGTCCTACCAGACACCGGTGTTAAATAACTGTAAGGTTTGTGAATTATCTCAGTGGGAAGGTACATACTGCTCAACCATTCAATCAGGCATCTTTCCAACCTTTGACCCAGGCTGTCACACCATATATTTCTGGTTTGGAAGAGTGTGCTGCTACGATTAAAAACTTTCCCAACACCAGTTCCACATCTGGGAACTTTTCACACACCACTTGTTGCTTGTGTTCTAGTTATTCAGACATACCATTTTGCCATTTTGGACGCAGCCATTGATTGGTTGATTGGATTTTTGCATGCTGACTGTTCACCAATCAACATTAAAGATGATTTATTTGTACTGTATTTTTGTTCAGGTCCAGAACCAGTGTTGTTGTTTGCGAACCGGATTGATATCCGTCAGGTTCTGCCCCACCGCTCAGAGTACACCCTGCTGCTGAACAATTTGGAGAATGCCATCGCACTGGACTTCCACCACAGCGAGGAGCTAGTGTTCTGGTCCGACGTCACCCTGGACCGCATCATGAAAGCCAACCTGAATGGCAGCAATGTGGAGGAGGTGGTTTCCACCGGTCTGGAGAGTCCAGGTACAGTACTATGGGTCCAGACCTACTGTAGTAGAATGTTTTTTTCTGATTTTTTTTGAGTGGTGGTTTCCTTTCTTCTTCCTCATGCAGGTGGACTGGCAGTAGACTGGATCCACGATAAGCTCTACTGGACTGACTCAGGGACGTCACGCATCGAGGTTGCCAATTTAGACGGCTCACACCGCAAAGTGTTGATTTGGGAGAGCATGGAGAAACCCCGTGCTATTGCCCTGCACCCCATTGAAGGGTAAAAAAAAATCTAACACTGTTATTAGATGTTTTCGGACATCGTGGATATCTATTTATCCCAGTGTTTTTCATTTTTTTTCTTTCAGGAAGATCTACTGGACGGACTGGGGCAACACTCCGAGGATTGAATACGCCAACATGGATGGCTCCGGACGCAAGATCATTGCAGATACCAACCTGTTCTGGCCGAATGGACTCACCATCGATTACGCTGGCCATCGCATGTACTGGGTGGACGCCAAGCATCACGTTATAGAGAGAGCCGACCTGGACGGGAAAAACCGCAAAGCCGTCATCAGCCAAGGTGCGAACTTACTCCAGTAACCGTTGCTGTGTTTTAAACTGTAACTGTGGATATGTTAAATCCAGAGGGTGGAGCTTCGATTAAATGGGTGTAAACCTGGGCATTCCGTGTACCTTGACTAAAACAGTCACAAACTGCCCTGTTTGAGGATTCTGGGTTGAAAATGCACCAGAACAAGTAGCGAGATTGTCGTCCAGTCTCAAGTACACAAATGCAGCGGAGACATGTTGCTCTTCCATATATTTTTCTTATTCCCGATGTTCTGCACGTATCTCCGCCTGCTGTCTTCAAGATATTGACACTCGAAAAATGTAAAAACGTCCAGAATGAAGGGGAAACATGTGCTTGTTGAGATGGAATTGCCAACATAAAATTTGCTCAGTCATTATTACACTCTGCATATTCACTTTGTATATTAAATTACACCCCTTTTAAATTATCGCCCCAAATCTGTTTTTACTTGAACGATTTGTTCTTTCACATAGAAACTTACCTTAACCTTTCAACAAAAGTTTACTTGGAAGTTTTAAGTTACTTGGATCAGTCTGAGACTAGGTTTAACAAACTAACCCATAGAGTTCAATGTTAAATAAAAATAAACTTCCTGTTTCTCGGCTCCGACTGGGGGTTTATAATATTAAAGCTTAAAATAGTTGTTTACGTTGTAGAGAAAAGCTATCTGACTATTTGGGCTTTGATCTGGGACCCACAGATGACGACTCCACATGAATAATTTAATCTTTAAGAAATAAAGTGAAAATGTTCCGGATTTTAACTGAGAACTTTTTTATGAATGTAAAATGTTTTAGTAAATCATATTAATGCTATTTAACATGAATCCTCAAAGTGGGTGGAGCTAATGGCATTTTTAAAGGGCGCTCCTGATTAGGACATGGCAGGTTTAACACACCTGTGTGAAAGTGTCTTTTCCCAGCGGCTTTCAGATACAAAAAAAAATGAAATGATTTACAAAATAGGAGCGGGGGGGTTGGGGGGCGTTGAGGGCAGGTATTGGGCGGGTCGGGGAATTTCAGAGCGAGGCAGAAAAATATAAGGACCAAGCAATGGCGGTACTAGAAACTAGTGTACGCCCGCAGGAACAAGGAAGGGGGAGGGGTGGTATGAGAAAAGAGAACAGGGAGAGCTCAGGTTCATCCAGGCGTCACGTTCCTGACGGATAAGATCATGTCAATAAGACCCACCTGGATATATAGAGTAAGAGAGAGAGAGAGAGAGAGAGAGAGACTTTGTACATTCTGATGATCTAACACCGAGAAAATTTTAAAAATTCAATCAACTAACTATAGTTTTTATTTATTTTTTTTAAAAAACAAGGTCCAGTCCTCACGTATTAATTGGCGTCCACTTATTCCAGTCGTGCTTCTGTCACTTTTGCCACAAAAGCATAAAATTCAACAGTGAACTCGATAAATGTGATCAAAGAGGTGTGGCCACTGCTGTGTGAGTTGTTAAAGATGAAAGCATGGGTTACAAAATTGGGCTACACCCCTCCAAATTTCCAGTACCCCCTAGTTTCTTAGAGATAAAAACGTTCAAATTGTTTACACAGTCGTTTTTAATTAGTTGAGTTAGACTCTAGCCCCGCCTCCACATTCACCCCAACAGACCATCAAAATAGTCGGATTGTGAAATCGTCTGGAGGGATTTTGAAAGATAGAAGTTCATCAAATGTATATATTTTTTCCTTTCTGCCAAGGTAAGGGGTTTAGTTTGGGGAGTTTGTAATCTTAATTACTTTATTGATCCCCGGAGGGAAATTATTCTCTGCATTTAACCCAATCAGGTGTTAATACCTGGAGCCGTGTGCTGCCCCTATTGAGGTGCCCCTATTATTATTATTATTTTTTTATTTCTCTTTTTGTTTTTTATTTCTTCTGCTTTCACTTTGTCCTCTCAGGTCTGCCGCACCCATTCGCCATCACGGTGTTTGAGGACAGTCTGTACTGGACTGACTGGCACACCAAGAGCATCAACAGCGCCAACAAGTTCACTGGCAAGAATCAGGAAGTCATCCGCAACAAGCTGCACTTCCCCATGGACATCCACACGCTGCACCCGCAGAGACAACCTGCAGGTCAGTATCACTGTCCACTTCTGAACATTTCAGTGTGATGTAGCTTGGATGAATAACTACAACATTTACACACTTACTTAGTGTTTGTTTTTACATGACTCACTCACTCAAGTACCAGATTAATCCTACTCAGGGTGGCAGGTTTCAGGGAAGGAACAACCTTAGACATAATGTTCTTTTAGCCTTATGCATGTATTTGGAATGTGGAAGAACACCAAAGGACCCTGAGGAAACCCACAGTGAGAACATGCAAACTCCATAAGGAACGGACTCAGGACCCATCCTGCCCAGGAATCAGTCCGGTTTCCTTCTTGCTGTAGGTGGTGGAACTGTCCTGTTTTGAAACTACAAACCTTGAGGTGAAGATGGTAGCTCAGTGCTTAAGATGCTTCTCTGCTGACTAGAAGATCATGAGTTCAAATCCCACCGCTGCCTCTGTTGGGTCCTTGAGCAAAGCTCTCATCTGCCAAATTCCATAAATGTAATGGTTTGACATGCAGGCGCATTGATGACCAGTTCAGTCATCTACCCAGGAATCCATCTGGTCCTTCCTCTTCCCCCTCTTAATTTCTCTTATTCATTTTTCTCTCTCTCTCTCTCTCTCTTTCTCTCTTTCTCACACACTCTTCTTTGCCTTTCCAGGTGGACGTAATCGTTGTGGCTCGAATAACGGTGGCTGTAGTCACCTCTGTCTCCCGAACAACAAGGCCTACACCTGTGCCTGTCCCACCGGCTTCCGGAAAGTTGACCAGTACAACTGTGCCCTGAGTGAGCGAAAGGTTTTTTTTTATTGTCCATTGTGGACCGTAGCTCTGAGGCCCAGTCAGAATCAATGTGATCATGGGTGATTTAGTGTAAATCCAGAGCCGTGGGATCCGTGTTGTTTATTTCTGGTGAATTTTCCATAATTTATTTCCAATTTGTAGTTTGTATATAACGTGCTCCATGTCCCGGAATATCTTTTGCCATGTTTGTGGTGTTGTTGTATACTGAAGTGCTCACACAGGACCTCTTGGTCTTTGATCAGGTCTTGACAAGTTCCTGCTTTTTGCCAGAAGGACGGACATCCGTCGGATCAGCTTCGACACCGAGGACAAGTCTGATGACGTGGTGCCTCTGGCGGACATCCGCAACGCCGTGGCACTGGACTGGCACGCTGGAGACGAGAGGATCTACTGGACCGATGTCACCACCGATTCTATCAACCGTGCGCTGTGGAACGGATCAGAACAGGAAGTTAGTGGCCAATTATGCTTCCGTAGAACACTTTGTAAAGATAATTCCAAATGTTTTCCCAAAAATCTAAGAACCATCTAACATTCTAACAGTCACTGTTGGGTTTGTGAGCAAACCATGCTCTGCTCCAGGGGCCACGTATGACTTTGAGTCTAACAAAGCTGGGATCAGGGTGTTTTGGCTGTAGAAGCAAATGTCCCAAACCCCATTCTGCCCTACTACAAAGTACCACAGATTCCACCATGTACCCTCCCAAAATATAGCTGTGGTTTAGGTGCTGGGATTAATGGTGTGGCTGTAGATGCTGGAACTTAAGTGACTGTTATTAAATACTGCCCTCTGCTGGATGAAATGCAGAACCTCTGAAAATTCTGCAGCATATTTTTCTTCATTTTTTTATTATTTACATGAATTGATTAAGAAACTTAAAAATAAAATAAATACATACCTGCTGTATTTTTATACCTCCTTCTTTCCTAGGTGGTAGTGGACACTAGTCTGGAAAGTCCTGCTGGTCTCGCTATCGACTGGATCACACACAAACTCTACTGGACTGATGCAGGTACACACAGGTTTCCATGCTGTTTATGTTCTTACAATACGTGTGTAGTATTTATTGCATGTGTAGTATTCATTTTGTGTGCAGCATTGCATGTGCAGTATTTATTGCGTGTGCAGTATTAATTTTGTGTGCGCTATTTATTGCGTGTGCTGTATTTATCGCGTGTGAGGTATTTGTGTGTGCAGTATTTATTGCGCTCTTATCTCAGATCTTGTGTATGTGCATCCTTTTTTTACATCAGGTACCGATCGTATCGAGGTGTCCAACACTGACGGCTCCATGCGCACCGTGCTTATTTGGGAAAATCTGGATAGACCTCGGGATATTGTAGTGGATCCCCTCGGAGGGTGAGGACACTTTCTCGACTGAGCTCAAATCCTGCTTTAAATAAAGATTGAGATATTTTGATTTTGAGGATTTTTTTAAGCAATGACGACAGGAAAATTCTCTAGAAGAACATGGTCACATTCTCCAACACACTGTTAAACGTATTATACTTGTCATAGTCATTGTTTTCTTTTCAATAGGTTCATGTACTGGACAGACTGGGGCGCAAACCCGAAAATCGAGCGAGCTGGGATGGACGCATCCAACCGCGCCGTTATTATCTCTGCCAATCTGACGTGGCCCAATGGGTTAGCCATAGATTACGAGACGCAGCGGTTGTACTGGGCCGATGCTGGCATGAAAACCATCGAGTTTGGCAACTTCGATGGCTCTGACCGACAGGTAAGGCTAACAAATATTAGATTATTATCTTCCACCCCCAAATTTATATTTCCCTCCACATTATCGTTCCCTCCATATGATCTTCCTCCCTCTATTATCTTTCCCTCTATATTATCTTCCTCCCTCGATATTATCTTCCTCTTTCGATATCATCTTCCCCTCGATATTATCTACCCCGGGGTTTAAGACCCCAGACCCTAACATTTCTGTAATTTTCAGAATTGTTTTAAAATATTCTGAGAACTAGATCATCTGGAATTTTTTTTAAGTTTCTCAATTCACAAATAATTATCAAACATAGTTATTGATGTATAGTTTTATATTGTATTTTTAATATAATTGTTGGCAGTTGTCAATACCTTATAATATTTATCAATTGTTTGTAAATTGAGTCAACTCTAGAATTCTGAATCTAATCGATTCATGACTGGAGTGCATTGTGCCCCTCCTTTCTTTCGGCTTTTCCCTGCCACCAGGGGTCACTCGCTTTACAATCTGGCACGCAACGCTCACCTTTTCAGGCTTAGGACCAGACAGTTTAGCATCTCCTTACCTTATCATATGCTGTCAATTACATTTGTTATGTTGTTAATTTCACGTTGAGGACAGATTTCAGAAATATTTGGGCTCATTGCTAGTTTTTTTTGTAGGTGCTGATTGGTAGCCAGCTGCCTCACCCGTTTGGCCTCACACTGCACAAAGATATGATCTACTGGACAGACTGGCAGTCCAAGAGCATCGAAAGTGCCCACAAATTAACTGGATTGGGACGGAGCACCTTAACAGACAATCTGGAGAACCTGATGGACATCCACATGTTCCACAGACACCGAGAAAGAGGTCAGAAACATTTTTCTTGGTAGAATTCCACCCGTAGTCTTTTTTTTTGTCATTTATTTATTTTTCCTTATCATATTCAGTCCAGACCCCGTGCTCGGTCAATAATGGTGGTTGTAGTCATCTGTGTTTATTGGCTCCTGCTCTGAAAGGCTCCAGCTGTGCTTGTCCGACTGGAATAAACCTGCAGGTGGATGGAAAAACCTGCACTCCAGGTGAGACGGTTTTGTTTGGGAATAATTGAGCTCTTTAACTGTGCATCGTTCCACTCAGTGGAGAGTTATTCAACGTTTTTTTTCCTCTTACACTCTTTCTTAAATTTTTTTATAAATTTGTCAATGTTGCAGGAATGAACAGTTTCCTGATCTTCGCACGGAGGACAGACATCCGGATGGTTTCTCTCGACATCCCGTATTTTGCCGATGTGGTTTTGGCTGTTAACGGGTCCATGAAGAACACCATCGCAATCAGCGTGGATCCCAGAGAGGGTACGTTCCGTTATCTTTAGCTCTGAAATGTTCAAACCAAACATTTGGTGATGTATATGTGCATCTGTGTGTGTGATTGTTTGAATAGGTAAAGTGTATTGGTCTGACAGCACTCTAAAGAAGATCAGCAGAGCCAATATGAACGGCTCAGGGCACGAAGACGTTGTTTCCACTGGTAAAGAGCTCATATTCTTTGAAGAATTTAAATTTATACATTGTTTAACATTGGGGACTAAATTGGGGAAAATGGCAAAAAAACCATTTTTAGTCAGAAGTTAATGTCCTGATAACCCGCACTTGTTTCAGGCTTGATGACGACCGATGGTCTTGCTGTAGATTCGGTAGGAAGGAAAATCTACTGGACAGATACTGGAACGAACCGCATCGAAGTCGCCAATCTGAACGGTTCCATGCGGAAAGTTCTGGTCTGGAGGAACTTGGACAGTCCACGTGCCATCGCTCTGTATCATGAAATGGGGTAAATATGATGACCCACTTCACATCCAAATTTAAGTTCTCGAATGAATTAATGACTGCATTCCAATCTCACCAGTGCCACGATCAAGACCCTAAACTTCTTTGTTTTATAAATAAGAAAACTATAGGTGTAAATGTAACATATATCTCATCAATTTTAGCTACATGTACTGGACAGACTGGGGTGAGCATGCCAAGTTAGAGCGAGCAGCGATGGATGGATCGGATCGGGAGGTTTTGATCAGTAATAATCTGGGCTGGCCAAATGGACTCGCCATAGACAAGGTTGGATCACAGCTACTCTGGGCCGATGCCCACACAGAGGTGATTAAAATAGGCAACAATCTTTGTTCCAAGTTTCCAAGTACGAGTTGAATTGAAATAAATAACTGCTTTCTATCCGGTAGAGAATCGAAGCAGCAGATCTGCGTGGGTCGAACCGCAGGACGCTGGTTTCTCCAGTTCAGCACCCATACGGACTGACTGTGCTCGGGCCACACATCTACTGGACCGACTGGCAGAGTCGCAGCATCCAGAGAGCTGACAAAACGACAGGGGATGGCATCATCACTGTCCGCTCCAACCTGCCTGGACTCATGGGCATCCAGGCCATGGACCGAGACAGACCTCTGGGTAAGCTTTGACCAAATTGGTTTGGAATATCATTAATAATTACAATTTCTGTAGCACCCCTTCTGCACAAGGAGATAATAAGAATAATTCCTGCACTGTAAAAATTCAAGTTATTGCGACGATTACAGCCTTGTGTATCTATCAGGATTTAATCGTTGTGGTCGGAATAACGGCGGATGTACCCACCTTTGTCTTCCACGTCCGAACGGCACATCGTGCGCTTGTCCTACGGGTATTGTCTTGAAGAGTGACGGCAGGTCGTGTGATGATATTCCTGAGTCCTACCTGCTCTTCTCTAACCGCGTCAGTGTGCGACGCATCTCTCTGGACACCGGCGACCACACAGACGTCCATGTACCCGTTCCTGAGCTGCACAATGTCATTTCACTCGACTATGACAGCGTCCAGAGCAAACTCTACTACACTGATGTCTCACTGGATGTCATCAGGTATTTATTTTACAAAAAATACACAACTCTGTCTTCCATTTTCTCTAGTCATTATCGAATAAACAAACCTTTTCCAGACGGGTCAATCTGGATGGGAGTGGAATGGAAACGGTGATCAGTCAGGGACTGAAGACAACAGATGGTTTGGCAGTGGATTGGGTGGCCAGAAACATGTACTGGACAGACACGGGTCGAAATACCATTGAAGTTTCCAGACTAGACGGATCGGCACGAAAAATCCTCATCAACAGTAGCCTGGATGAGCCTAGAGCCATTGCAGTGTTCCCCAGTAAAGGGTGAGAACTTAAATGTGAATCCTGTCATTATCATTATTTTTCACTTGATACATTCCACCATATGTTTTCTTATTGCTCAGTAGGTTCTGTGTTTTAGTACCAGTATTAGTATGGATGAGTACACATCCGGAATAAATGGTATCATTGCATCACTGATGCTGACTAACTGGATTCTTTGACTCTTTGTTTAGGTATTTGTTTTGGACAGACTGGGGTCATATTGCTAAAATTGAGCGTGCTAATCTGGATGGTTCAGAGCGCAGAGTTCTGATCAACACAGACCTTGGTTGGCCGAACGGACTCACACTCGATTATGACACGCGCAGGTGAGCAACGGGAAGAGAACTACAGAATCACATTATTAACAAAAGTAGTAAAGAGTCTGAGAATTTAGTAAAGAAACAAATAGAATATTTTGCATCGTCAGAACTTTTGACTCTGTGCTCCCATGAAGACCCAGGGTTTAACGGGTCATCATCATCCTCTAGGTGATTGTGTAGGGTGATTAATGTGGTGCCTTTTTTATCAGGTTCAGCCAGAAAGAGGAAGTGATCCTGGTATTAGAGGATCAAGGGTCACTCCAACACAGTGCTTCAGCTATTGCTTCATCTAGACAGGAGTTTGTAGATACCCGAGGTCCAATAAGTCAAACCTTGCCCTTGTTTATCGCTCATATGACCTATAGGTTCTAATATCCCCATGTGTGTGCGTGTGTCTAGGATCTTCTGGGTGGACGCTCACTTGGATCGAATTGAAAGTTCCGATCTGAGTGGCAAACTCCGTCAAGTCCTGGTCACTCCTGTTTCACATCCCTTCGCTCTTACTCAGGTAGTCATCATCTTCATCCTTACCTCCTCACTCCACTCTCTTCCCTTGCTCTTCTTCTTATTCCCTTAGATCCTCTCATTCTTTTTGTTTCTTACCCCTAACATTACTTTATCCTTAATCCACACCCTTTCATCTCTTACCCTCATTTTCCTTTTCCCTGCATTTTCCTCTCTCCTCTATGCCCAGCTCAAGCCAGTTTCCTCTCCTCTAATGCATTTCTCCCGCATATCGCAGCAAGACCGCTGGATCTACTGGACAGACTGGCAAACCAAATCAATCCAGAGAGTGGATAAACACACGGGTCGGAACAAAGAGACTGTCCTCGCTAACGTCGAGGGGTTGATGGATATCATAGTAGTGGCACCAACCCGGCAGTCTGGTAAGAGTCATCCGACATGGACGTTTGTTTTCTTAGTTTTTTATACTAGAGCACAGTATACTGGGCTCCCGATAAAGTGCAGTGGACAAGGGTTTTCAGAAGATGCTCTTATTCAGTTGTCAGAGTTAGGGGCCTTGCTCAGAGGACCAATAGAGGCAGCTTGACAGTAGTGAAGTTTTAGCTACCAACCTTCGGGTTGGTGGTCCAACCTCTGAGAAACCACGCCAACATCACATATTTGATTATAGTTTATGACAGGTCCACTTGGGGAACAACAGAGCAAGATCTGTCGTTTGGTCGTGCAGTCCAGGCGGGAGGATCAAAGTCTGTTCTCTGTCATGGTTAATCGAGGCGGTTCTAGAAAAACATCTGTGAACTCATGTACTGTATATACGGAGGTGGTGGCATCTCTACCTTCCCACTGTGTTAACTACTCCCTGAACATAAGGGGGTATGAGCACAGTTAGTGAAGAAGTTTTGCCCTTTCTGAGTGGTAGTGGGGGATAAATACTAAATATAAAGGTTGGCAAATTTGATAGACTTGTTGTGCATAATGGGGGAATTCTGGAACTGCAGGTCAACTAGCATACATGTCTGAAGACTGTGTGAGAAATCCGGATCACACAGAGGAATTCCACTTGGGGAACATGCACAATCGAGACATAAAGCAAACTGGATCCACTGTGCCACATGGGAATGAAACCCAGGTCCTTCTTGCTGTAAAGTCATCAGCACTTCCTGTTGCACCACTGTACACCATTTATTTATAAGCTGTATTTGACTGATTTCCAGAGTCGACACGGTGGTCACAGTGAATAGTGCTGTGGCCTCACAGCAGGAAGATCCAGATTCTATCCCGGGTCGGGTGACGCTGGAAATTTCGGTGTGGAGTTTGCATGTTCTCCCAGTGTTCGCGCAGATTTTGTCCCGCATTCCAAAGACACGCATTATAGGTTAATTGTTGTCTCTAAATTGTGTGTGAATGTGTGTGTGATTGTGTGTGTTTGCGCCCTATGATGGATTGGCGCCCTGTCTAGCGTTGTTCCTGCCCTCGTGCCCAGAGTTGTCGCGTGGGCACCGGTTTCCCCATGACCCTAAAACTAGTATTAAGCGGGTATAGAAAATGCATGAATGGATGATTTCAAGAGTCCGACGCTGAATCGCTTCGTATCCGAATTGTTTTAATCTGACTTCAAAGTCATGACATGGATATGAGATTGAATCCGTCTGTGGTATAAAGTGATTCATCAACAGACTATAATATATTCTGTTAGGTACTAATCATTGTGGAGTGAATAACGGCGGATGTACGCACCTCTGCCTCGTCAAGGCCAACGGGTTTGTCTGCGCGTGTCCTGACGAACCTGACGAGCGACCATGCTCAACCAGTGAGCCCTCACACACACATTATCACAGCAACAATCAAAAATATATTCAGATGTCTCTAGAGATTTTAATTATTTTGTCTCTTACAGTTGCCGGATATGTTCAGGTCGTACCGGACAAAGTGACCGCCGGGACTCGGGCTCCGAACAAACGTGCAAAACTGCCGACGGACAAACCTCTTCAGGGTCATCCTGCACAGAAGTAAGTATTTAAGTACTAATTGACTTGTTTAACTAGTACCAATGGTACTGGTTTAGTAACGCCACAGTTTTGTTCTTCCAGTTGTACGGAGAAGAGCGGTGCAGTGAACACTTGTATTCAGAATAATGTGGTTTCCGCTCCTCATGGTATGAGACTGGACCGGTTCTAATATATTAGAGTAAAGAGTCTACTAGAGACATCTCACTGTCTTCTCTTTCTTTCTAAAAGGTGGAGGTCTTCATATCAGCTATTTGATTGGAGGAGCACTGACGGTTCTAGCCATCCTCATCCTCATCATCGTCCTTATTATTTACAGGTGAATTAGTGCATAAATTTCATAAATTTTATATTAATGTTATAATATTATGTCTTTCTTTGTTTATTCACGAGTCTGATAACAGGATAACGGGCATTGATCCAGGGACCTGTTTTAAACTCTGAACATCACACTTGCTAAATAATTTGTTTTCATTTTGTTCCTTAGACACAAAAAATCAAAGTTTGCTGAACCGGGAGTGAGTAACTTGACCTACAGTAATCCATCGTACCGAACCTCGACACAGGAAGTGAAAATAGAAAGCATGCAGAAGCCACCGATATACAACCAGCTGAGATATAAAAAAGAGGTGCGATTATTGATTAGTGATATGTTCCTCATAATTCTTCTTTTTCTTCTTCTACTTTTTCTTCTTATTTTTATTATTATTGTTATTCAATTAAATTTTTATTTATATAGCGCTTTTTACAATGGAGCATGTCACAAAGCAGCTTAACTAGAATGATATACAGTTTATAAATATAAATTTTAGCTTTAATAAGATAATTTTTTTTTTTTATTACTATTATTATATTATTACTATTATTATTGTTGTTGTTATTATATTATTACTATTATTATTGTTATTTTTATTTTTGTGTGTGTAAACTCCTCTCACTTTCATGCAGAAACTCCATTTAAATGTTACTGTGTAGAGAAAATGACTTATTGATGATTTATTGATGATTGGTTTACAAACTCATATTGAACAGTCCCACATTGAGATGATTTATAGATCTGGATTTTTGTTTGATGTTTATTTCAAGCCTGTCCTCTTTGAATCATTTGTTTTTTTTTCTTTCACTACAGCTTTCACACCCCTACAACTCCCTCTCTCCTTTCATCTTTTAATTCACTCGTGAAGGTAGTTGAAGAGCATGATATCCTGGTTTGGTTTGAACCAGTGTGTGTGTGAGATCAATTTCACTATAGATTAGGAACACCTGGTACGCATCGTGATATATATATATCATCCGTGATGCAGTAGACATTGGTGGATTTGTGTGAAGAGGCTGTTCGCCACCTCCGTAATTAATCAAAAAACTGTAGACCGACCTTTTTATGCGGCGGGTGTTCCTAATCCAGTGACTGAATAGCTGCTTAACAAACTTAACAAACGACTTTTATGGAAGTACTAATTGATGATGATGATGTCACTGAAGGGTTTGAATGAAAATAATAACAGAGTATCTTTTGAAGATGTGGATAATAAACCTTATAATCTACGCTGTGTGTGTGTGTTGGTGTGAGAGCAGGAGGGCAGCTACACTAACCAGAAGATCCGTATCGTGGAAGGGGTGTGTCTCCTCTCGGGGGAGGAGCGTTACTGGGAGGATCTGAAGCAACTGAAAGTGTGTCGAGGAGGAACTTTTAAAACCTGCATGCGCACCGACACTGTGTCCCTTCAGGCAAGCTCCGCCTCCCTACAGACAAGCTCCGCCTCCTTGGACGACACAGAGACTGAACAGCTGCTTCAGGGCGACCAATCGGAATGCTCGAGCTTGAACACCGTGCCCGTGGTCATGCCAAAACGTCACGACACGCTCCCAGATACGGGCTGGGTACCGAATCGCAAACCCTCCACCGAGAGCGAAGTCTGAACACACACTCTTTCTCTCTCACACACACACACACACCCACACAGAGCACTGACTCAAATCGGTTTAACAGGACACTGCCTCTGACTCCGTCACTCATCTTACCTTAATTTATCTACATATAAATCTCTATATTTCATTACGGGACAAACAGGAAGAGGATTAACGCTGACCCAAACCCAGATGGTGTCTCAAGATGATTTCTGATGTGCTGGAGAAAAAAAAAACTAAAGAAAATCAGAGAAAATGAGAGCCATAATGGAACCATTGCTTCATTTTCTTATCATGGCTATATTTCTGTAGTCATATTTGCCATTGGTTTAGATTTCAACACAAGAAAGGAACTTCTCACGTTTCAGCGCATAGCTGATTTGCTGCTACCCCTCCCCCTTTACAACAACCCCTAACCCCCCACCAACACCATAACACCCCTACCAGCTCCCACACATACCCACTGGGGCATGTGTTGATGATTATTTTAGGAGTCTGCTATAATAGTAAACATATTTTAAAAAAATACCCGATATCCGAAAAACAAAGGAGCTAAACTGAGCATTTTCCAGTTTCTCAATCTGTTTGTCTATGAGCAGAATCCTGCTCTTGGTATTACTAAGACCATGTTTCCAGCAATGATGTAGAGCTGAAGGGCTTTTTTGGGGATGGGAAGATTTAGAATATCAGCACATGCCCTAACTTCCATCCACACACACACACCCCAACACACATGACTGATTAGTTCGGCAGCTGTGTCAGCCTCCGTACACGGCTCTCTTGAACCCCGAATAACCCACTTCCTGTTTATTTTGCGCATTTCAAAATGGCCAGATGTATGTACAGAGTTTAAACCGCGGAGAAACATTTCTAAGTGTTTTAAAGATGTTTTTATTGTTGTTGTATATTATTATTATTATTATTATTATTATTTTATAAAATGTTTTTTACTTGTGTTAGAGGGATTGTGAATTTTTTTTTAAATTATTAACAAAGTCAGGTTCGGAAGATCGGGTTTATGTTTGATTTCTTCTCCGCGTACAGGTGAATAATATTAGTAATGATAATAATAATAAAATGTTATTGTAGAAATGATTTTAATCTTTAGAGTAGTGATTTTAACCACGTAGTGATTTTAACTTACAATGTTAGCTTCACTGCAATATTTATATATTAACTGGCTACAATATTTCAAATAGATTTTAATCCTCTGCATTTAAAATTAATTTCATGAACATTTCAGGAAATAATTTTTTAAGTATGAAATGCTTGAATATTTAACTATAAACTATAAACTGTTGCAGACCGAAGCACAGCTCCTGAACTCGGAGAAAAAATTAAAATCAATTCACTCTTTGTGACTTTGTGAAACTTTTTAAAAGATTTTTAAAAAGTATTTTAAAAGAAATTGCGTTGCCAAATTAGCTAAAAATAAGTTCCTTTATTTTTGACTCACTGGAGAAGACTGAACAAACCACTTTACCGCTGTTATTCTTTGTAATTATTACTGATAATGTGCCAGTTATTTAACAGAGTGCTCGTACACGTGTAACTGTTGTAAAGATTATTAAGAGATATTTATAATTCGCTTGTGTTTTTTTTTTAATTTTATTTTTGTTTTCCTTTTTTGGGTTGTAAATACGTACAAGGTACGATATTTCCTGCTTTATGATACTAACAAGCCATGTTGTGTGATAGTGAACTGTTTCTTTTGCTATCTTTTAATATAAAGTGCATTTGAAGAGAAAAACCTGAGTGTTTCATTTATTTTATTTATAAAACGTTGCATTTGTGTAGATTTGGCAACCACAGGAATACGCCATCATAGTTGTACCCCTGGTACAACTTTATTTTAAATAATTGCAGCACGCTAACTTCAGGGAACAGACTACACTTACACACCTCCTCCGTACACAAGTCGACCCATGTCCACTGCTGCATTTCTGCCAGTTCGGTTCAGAACTCTTGGATAAAGCTATATATCGTTCTTTGGATGTTGTTGGTACCTCTACTCTTGGTACACCGGTTACATCGTGGTATCAGTTTCGATAAACTTCATGAACCTCCATCAATAAGTGCTGAAGAATAAGATGCCCTCGTGTTCTTAGAAAGGGATGTTCATTGTTGTCTCAATAACTGAAAGTTAATTGCCTTGCAAAACCAAAACAGTTCCTCATGTCACCTGAAATATACTTGATAGTTGCTGCAACATATCAACATCAGTCCAACGGATACTGTTTAAGACTTTTTGGACTTTTTGACAGCATAAGGAATGTCAAATCCATCAGGGTTGGATGAAATATTATCCCTGGGCTACTGCGAATAATAACCAGCTGTGTGAGATCCCTTTTTATTATAAACATGACGCATCATCATGTGAGAACATACCTCTTTGATTTCAGTGACTACTGACCTATTGCACTGACCCTTCTCTAGTTTTTATTGAGCAAAGTGGTAGGACAAGGGTCAAGCCAGGCCAATGTAAAAACTAATTTCTTGTCAGCCAATAGTGGTCTGATTGTTTCAGGGAAGCTATTGGCTGAGAGGTTACGAGGGCACCTACTTAAACCATCACCATCTGATTTATAACTGACAACTAATAAAAAACCAAATATACTATCTCAGAAAATTAGAATATTGTGAAAAGGTTCAATATTGAAGACACCTGTTTCGACACTCTAATCAGCTTATTAAATTAAAACACCTGCAAAAATGGTCCCGCATTTTAGTTCTGTAGGCTACACAATCATAGGGAAGACTGCTGCCTTGACAGTTGTTCAAAAGACAACCGCTGACACCTTGCACAAGCATGGCAAGGCACAAAAGGTCATTGCTAAAGAGGCTGGCTGTTTACAGAGCTCTGTGTCCATGAACATTAATACAGAGGTGAAGGGAAGGAAAAGATGTAGTAGAAATAAATGTGCAAACAATATGTATAACGGCACCCTGGAGACAATTGTGATCAAAACCCATTTAAAAATGTGTTGGAGATTTACAGACCGCAGCTGGAGTCAGTGCTACAAGAACCACTGTGCACAGAGATATGCAAGACATGGGTTTCAGCTGTCGCATTTCTTGTGTTAAGCCACTCTTGAACAAAAGACAACGTCAGAAGCATCTAAAGACAAAAGGGACTGGACTACTACTGAATCGTCCAAATTTAAGTTCTCAGATGAAAGTAAATTTTGCATTTCCTTTGGAAATCAAGGTCCCAGAGTCTGGAGAAAGAGAGATGAGGCACAGAATACTAAACTATACTAATGCTATACTAAAACAACACTGTACTAATATTATACTATACTAATACTACACTATATTAATGCTATACTATACACTATATTAATGCTATACTATACTAATGCTACGCTATACTAATACTACATTATACTAGAGCTACACTATATTAATACTACGGTATACTAATACGCTATACTAGTACTACGCTATACTAATACTACACTATATTTATGCTATGCTATACTAATACTACATTATACTAGTGCTACACTATACTAATACTGCACTATACTAATGCTACACTGTACTTATACTATACTCATACTACTCTATACTAATACTATACTATTATAATGCTATGCTATACTAATACTACACAATACTAATGCTACACTGTACTTATACTATACTCATACTACTCTATACTAATACTATACTATTATAATGCTATGCTATAATAATACTACACTATACTAATGAAATACTATACTAATACTACTCTATACTAATGCTATACTATACTAATACTATAAAAATACTGCACTGTACTAATATTATACTATACTAATAATACACTGTACTAATATTATACTATATTAATACTATACTATACTAATACTATACTAATGTCATACTATACTGATACTACACTACACTAATATTATGCTATACTAATAACACGCTATACTTATAGTATACTATACTATACTAATAATACACTGTACCAATGTTATGCTATACTAATGCTGTACTAAACTAATACTATACTAATGCTATACTATACTAATACTAAACTTTACTAATACTACACTGTACTTATACTATAATAATACTACACTATACTAATACTATACTATACTAATACTATGCTATAATAATACTACACTATAATAATGATATACTATACTAATACTACTCTACTAATGCTATACTATACTAATACTATGCTATACTATACTAAAACTATACTAATATTACACTGTACAAATATTATACTATACTAATCATACACTGTACTAATATTATGCTATATTAATACTACTCTATACTAATACTACACTGTACTATTATACTATATTAATACTATACTAATGCTATACTATATTAATATTAGACTGTACTATACTAATGTCATACTATACTGATACTACACTATACTAATATTATGCTATACTAATAATACGCTATACTTATAGTATACTATACTATACTAATACTACACTGTAACAATGTTATGCTA
>JAOUQV010000004.1:14503948-14527505 GCA_028565295.1 Aspidoras spilotus | reverse complement strand
TCGCTACTTGGAATCGAACCAGGGACCTTCCGGTCGCAAGGCCGGTTCCTTAACCACAAGCCTACGACTGCCCCACTGATAAGAACAGATACTACACTTGATCTTAGCCAAAAGGCAGAGAAGCGATCTACATCTACAAATTAATAACGGTCAGTCAAATAAGACCTGAACCATGACAAAGCTGTTTCTTTAATTCCAACAACGTTTTCTAGCCTATGAAGAAGAATAGCGTGATCGATGGTGTCAAAAGCTGGACTTAGGTCAAGCAATATAAGCATAGAAACATAACCCTGATCAGAGGCCAGTTCAAATCATTTACAATTTAACCAGTGCTGTCTCCTGACTGACAATTTTTAAAGATATTATTTTTATTCAGGTAAGAACATAACTGCTGTGCTACAACCTTTTCTAGGATCTTGGAGCGGAAGGGGAGGTATGGGATCTAATATAGATGTTGTAGATTTTGATGAAGAAACTAATGAAATTAACTTTGTCTCTTGGAGTGGATTGAAGTATGATAATCTCTGGTCTAAAGTAAATAAATTGGCATCTAGTTGACTTGGATTACTACAATTAAGATTTACAGCATTGATTTTGCGCTTTATACTGAGGCTGCACAGTGGCGGATTGGATAGTGCTGTGGCCTCACAGCAAGAGGACCCGGGTTCAATCCCCGGTTTGGGCGTCCTGGGAATTTCTGTGTGGATTCTGTGTTCTCCCCGTGTTCGCGTGGGTTTTCTCCGGTTTCCTCCCACAGTCCCATGCACACTACGTAATATGGAAATGCTAAATTGTCACTAACTTGTGTATTGATATGTGACTGTATGATATGAGACTTGTGTACAAGTATGGCTGTGTTCCTGTCATTAGAATAGCCACTGGTGCTGAGGATGACATTAAAGCAAATAAATAAATAAATAATAATAAATTCTGAACTAACTGTAGTTTGTTTATGCACCTACTATAACAACCAGACAACTGGGCATTACAATAATCCAACCTAGAGGTAACAAATGCATGGTCATACTTCCTTAGGGTGTAAATGTATATGGTTTGGCGTCGAATGTTCTGGATATGCATTGAGTAGAATGACTGAAGTTCCCAGATATTCTACTACATGGGGGCAGTCGTAAGCTTGTGGTTAAAGAACCAGCCTTGCGACCAGAAGGTTCCCAGTTTGATTCCAAGTACTGACAAGTCATGGCTGAAGTGCCCTTGCACCTAACCTCCAGTTGCTCCCCGGGTGCTGTGCAGGCTGCGCACCGCCCTGGGCACGTGTCCTCACTTTGCCAGTGTGTGGTCTATATATAACCTCTCAGCGCATGTCGGGAGCTAATGAAAATCATGAGGTCAAAGGAACTGCCCAAGGAGCTCAAACAGAATTGTGGCACAGATCTGGCCTAGGTTCCTACGAGCCCAGTGACAACCTTAAATGGCAGAGTTGAAGAAAAGGAGTGCCTTCAGAACAACTCTGAGACCCAGGCACAGCCAGAGCCCTGACCTAAACCCAATTGAGCATCTCTGGGGAGACCTGAAAATGGCTGTCCACCAACGTTCAACATCCAACCAGAAATCCAGGGGGGAACCGGGAAACAAAATCTCTAATGTTTATTTTATTCTTATTTTAGCTGAATTTCTGCACTTATCTCATACTACCGTCTTTAACATATCGACCCGTGACGAACACGAACAGGTCTGGAATGTTCAGGAAACGTGTGCTTGTTTAAGGCTAAGAGAAATGTTCATGTGTTCGCTCGTTACATATGCATACTGTATCTGCAGGATAAGCATCTCATTTGCATTTTCTCGTCAGTTCATGTGCATGTTCGGTAGGTATGGACCTGGGTGCACCAAGATTGATCCGATCGAATGGCACCTTTTATTTTACTTTCGCTCCAGTTTTCTCCAATTTTCTGTAGATACTGTTTAATGTCGAATTTGTAGAGATGCGTCTGTTATTGTTGAGGGTTGACACGGATGTGCAAGAGAACGAAGAGTTTATTACAAAATCTGCATTTCTTCTCATTCCTTGGGGTTAAGGGATAAAGATGATTGTAGCCAGATGTTCATCTGTTCATTTTTTTATTTATTTATTTATTTTTTTTTTTTTTTTGTGTCTTCAGTGAATTCGGCGCCAAAATCATTACCCTGAAGCCGGTGGTAAAGGCTCTTCCAAAGCTCTTCGAGTCTAGAGAGAAGGCAATTCGTGACGAGGCCAAACGTCTCTCTGTGGAGATTTACCGCTGGATCCGAGACGCCCTGCGTCCTCCACTTCAGAACGTTAACTCGGTGTTGGTACGTTTCCAGAGACCGTCTCTAAAAGCTGTACTTTTATTTTATATAATTTATATTTGGTGATGATAGATGAAGGAGCTGGAGGAGGAGTGGACGAAGTCGTCGGCACCCAGACAGAGTCGCTTCCTGAGATCGCAGCAGGATCTTCGGGTCAAGTTTGAGCAGCAGCAGAACAACGGCGGTGACGGTGAGGTTGTAGACGGTATGTCAGCGTCTAGAATCTAAAATGTAAAGTTTTAACAAGTGCCGATGCCTTTTATACGAGCGTCTCGTTCCCCGCAGGAGACGTAGATGAAGCGGCTCCCACCGTGGACACTTACGAGCTCCTGGAAGCGGTTGAAATCCTGTCCAAGCTGCCGAAAGACTTCCACGACAAGATTGTAACAGACCGTCTTTGTCCTCTTGCTGTTTCCTTTAATCAAATGGTTCCATGTTTAATATTGTCGTCAGATGGCGGATTTTTAAAAATGTTTGTTTCTTTTGTCCCTAAAGGAGGCAAAGAAGTGGCAGGAAAGAAAGGAGGCGCTGGAGGTTCTGGAAACGTTAACCAAGAACCCCAAACTGGAGAGCGGCGAGTACGGAGACGTCATTAAAGCTCTCAACAAGGTACACGCACTCTTCGTAACGTGACTTGAAGAATCTGACACAGTTCTTCTGTTGACACTTTGTCCGCTACGCCTCTGTGGTTCCTTTGTCTCGATTGATATTAACTATTAATTTCTGTCCATCATCCACCAGGTGATTGGAAAGGACACGAACATCATGCTGGTAACTCTCGCTGCCAAATGTGTTACTGGACTCGCTTCTGGTCTCCGGAAGAAATTTGGCCCCTATGCTGGTCATGTACGTGTTCCTAATTTCTGCTGGGTCTTAAAAAGCATTAAATGTATTTTGGGCGTTGGAATGAAGGTCTGGCATTAAATAGTATTAAATTACGCTCATTGATCTGCATTTATTTTCTAATGTGTGCGCACACGCATATGTGCAGTTGGTGCCGACCATTTTGGAGAAGTTTAAGGAGAAGAAATTTCAGGTAGTCCAGGCACTGCAGGAGGCCATAGACACTGTGTTTTTTACAGTGAGTTACTTTTATTTAATTATTATTAACTCTGTTATTCTCTAAATGATCATAATTTAATATAATTAATAAAACTCTCTGCCCAGACAACTCTTGAGAAAGTAAGTGAAGACGTTCTGTCGGTGATGGACAACAAAAACCCCTCGGTCAAGCAGCAGGCTTCGCTCTTCCTCGCCAGAAGTTTCCGCCGTTGCACCCCGAGCACGCTGCCGAAAAACCTTCTCAAACTCTTCTGTATTTCATTATTAAAGGTATAATTAATAATGGGGCGCTAGTGCGATTATACTAACCGAACGGTAATAGATCTGGAGGTATGAGATGCACTGGTGTTTGCATATACTTGTGGAGTGTTTATGGAGTAATGTGGCGTTTCTAATCAAGTGATCATCAGTGTATCCTTTCTTTTCTTTACTTCCTCTGTAGCAAGTAAACGATTCTGCCCCGGAGGTCCGAGACGCAGCCTTTGAAGCTCTTGGCACGGTGCTCAAGGTCCTGGGTGAGAGAGCAGTTAACCCCTTCCTGGCCGATGTGGATAAACTAAAAGTTGACAAGGCACGTCCAAAACGTATTTTCATGCCACAGTTTATTAAAATGAGCCTAATTAATTGATTATTTCTTTGTTTAGATTAAGGAGTTTGCAGAGAAAGTGGAACTTCCTGGAGGAAAGAAAGCTGCAGGACATGCGACGGAGAACCCAGCTCAGAAATCTGAACCTGCCGCATCTGCACCAGTGAAAACATCTGCAAAGAAAACACCTGCAGCTGGTGGAGTTAAGGTAAGGGATCACAAACTGACCCTAAATGTCATGGTCTAATATTATATACATCATTCTCTGCCATTTTCCTATTTATTTATTTATTTATATTTTAGCCTTCTGCCCCAAACAAAAAAGGCGGCAAATCCTCTGCGGCCAACTCAACCTCTGCTTCTTCCAAAGCTAAGAAACCCGAGAGCAAAGACCTGACGGAACCAGAGTTTTCTGTAAACATGACCCTCTAATTTTTTATTTTTTTTTAAATATTTGTTTTCTCTTTCTGACCGTGGTTTGATTTCGTCATTCAGCCCGAGGCGTGTGAAGAGAAGGCTGCTGCTGTGCTTCCGGCTTCCTGCATACAGATGTTGGAGAGTGCAAGCTGGAAGGAGCGAGTGGCTGCGATGGAGGATTTCCTCAAGGTAAAGATTCGGGATGCTGCGTGTAAAATTCTTCACAGAACACACATCAGATGTTTCTTAGCCAATTTTAAACCCCCCCCCCCCCTTTATTTTTTATTTTTTTTTTATATATATATATTTTTTTAACATTTAGCTTGGTTTGATAATTTAGCAATTTCTTTATGTATTTATCTGTATTGTGAACTTTAGTATAAAAACTGTAAATTACACTTTATAAATGCAGTTTTTTTTTGTTTTAAATTTTATTTATTTATATTTAACAATTTTATTTATTTTTATTTTTTTTTAATAAATAGGTTTTTTTTTTTTAATTTTTTTCTCCAGGCAATGGAGCTGATGGACGCTCGAGAGATGCCATGCCAGGCTCTTGTCCGGATGCTGGCCAAGAAGCCGGGCTGGAAAGAGACGAACTTCCAGGTAAACACCTGAGCTTCTCATCATCTTCCTGAACACGTTCTGTAACACAGTGAGTGAGTGAATTTCTTTACATTCTCCAGGTGATGCAGCTGAAACTACAGGTGGTTTCCTCTGCCGCTCAAAAAGGCTCGGCCTTCTCCCGAACCTCGGCTTTGGCAGTTCTGGAACCCGTGGTGGACAAGTGCGGAGATGTAAAGTGCAGTGTCAGGGCTAAAGACGCTCTAACTGCCATTGCTGAAGCCTGCACGCTTCCCTGGACCGCTGAACAGGTGGGCGTGTGGACACCCATGTGACGTCGGCGTCGATCGGATTTGTCAATCCAACGAGTTTCTAATCTGATAGGCTTTTTATGTTTTCAGGTGGTCTCTGTGGCGTTCAGACAGAAGAACCCCAAGAACCAGGCTGAAGCTCTGAACTGGCTTTGTGGTGCTATAAAGGAGTTCGGATTTTCAGGGTAGGTTACATTGCGGGGAAGGTGTCATCAGGGTGCTAACAACTGAAATATTAAGGCAATGTGTTTTTCTTCCTCCAGAATAAATGTTAAAGTGTTCATTAATAACGTGAAGACCGCTCTGGCTGCTACGAATCCAGTAAGTCTGATCATTAGCTGATCAAATCCAAACCTCCTATCTAATCATGACCAACGGAGTCAAAAAATTATCAACCCAATGGTAAAATTACATGTTAATCCTCTTTCTGTAAATTCCTTGTGGTGCTGTTCATTTGTGACTGTGTACGATGTCTATATATTTATGGTCTTGAGACGTGCTCTGCCCGTGTAATAAAGTTTGATGGATGATTGTGATGGTTTCCTGTACTGAAGCAGTACGAGGATGAGGATTCGTGTCTGACGTGAAGACAGCAATGTATCTGGATAAGTTCTGCCTCCAGAGTGTGGATAATTATTTTTATTTTATTTTTTTCCCAACCCCCCCCTCGTACAAATGAACACAAATGTACATACACTTTTCCGAAAGTATTCGCTCACCTGCCTTGCCTTGCACATGAGCTTAAGTGACATCCCTTTCCTAATCCGCAGGGTTCAATATGACCCCGGTTACAGTTCCCAAACACTACATTTTCTTATAATACAGCTGAGCATTGACTGAAATATTTAGGCGCGAGGAGAAAATTTCATGACTGAATATTTGTGGCACAGGTTTCATCCTATTGCAGTTCCACGCTGGCATTCACTGAGCTCCTGTGAGCAACACATTCTTTCACAAATGTTTCTAAAAAAAAAAACTGTCTGCCAAGGTGCTTGATTTCATACAGCTGTGCCAATGGAAGTGACAGGAACACGTGATTGACATAATTTGGATAAGTGAGCAAATACTTTTGGTAATGTGTATAGTATTCAGTGTGTCCTGTTTCTGCTCAGGCTGTAAGAACCGCTGCCGTCTCTCTCCTGTCTGTGATGTACCTGTATGTGGGCGCTCCTCTGCGTATGTTCTTCGAGGACGAGAAAGCTGCGCTACTTTCGCAAATGGACGCCGAGTTTGAAAAGGTGTGTGTTTATAATGGTTCAGAGCAAGTGCGGCACTCTGAGTCTAGTGAAGAACTTTGTCGGATTTTCCCACATACTAACGGTACGGCGTGGTGAAAGTCTCGAACGCGTGTTAAGACATGCTATAAAGTGACGGCGCCTTCGAGAATTATTGTAAACAGTGTAATGTTGACGGTTTTAAAATTAATTAGTAGTTAAATTATTTGTGTATAAAAATAAAAAATTTATTTATAAGGTCCGATCTCCAGATGAAACGATTCAGGAAATTCTGTGGAATTTGGATGTTTTCCCTGTGTTTGTGCAGGTTTTCTCCTGCATTCTGACAATTGGTATATCTAAATTAGCCCTGTGTGTGGGCGTGCACACTCTATATTTTCAAAAGTGTTCGCTCACCTGCCTTGACTCACATATGAGCTAATCCATAGGGTTCAATATGATGTCGGTCCCTTTGCAGCTAGATATTTAATATTTCTAATAAAATGATGAATGACGTTATTAAGCTACAGAGTAAAGAACATATTCTGTGATGGACGCTTTCTGCCCCGTGTGTGTTCTCAGATGAAAGGTCAGACTCCTCCTCCTCCAACCAGGGGTTTGTCCAAATCCAGTGCAGTTAACGAAGAGGAGGACAATGACGATAAAGAGGAAGAAAACTGCAACAGAACAGATGTTGTGGATCATCTTCCTCGAACTGACATCAGGTACACACACACTGCTTTTTATCCCGGCGGCAGCCATTTTTCACACAGCAGTGAATGAAGAGAGAAGATTTACTACATAATTTAATGCAGGTTATTTTTGACTCACCCTGGTATAAAGAACTTGTTTTATTTATTTGTTTGAACTTAGCGACAAAATCACTTCGGACCTTGTGTTAAAAATCGGCGACAAGAACTGGAAGTTGAGGAAGGAAGGACTAGACGATGTCATCGCCATCATCTCAGAGGCTAAGTTCATCACGGCGAATATTGGGGAACTTCCTGTGGCTTTGAAGTCTCGCCTTACAGACTCCAATAAAATCATGGTCAGTTTTGGCCCTGGGCTGCGTTCCAATACCTCATACTTGACAACTAGGTACTTTCGTGGGCTGTGTTCCAATGCCACATACTTAACCACTAGGTACATTCCTGGGTTTTGTTCCGATACTGCATACTTGACAACTAGGTACATTCCTGGGTTTCGTTCTGATACCGCATCCTTAACCACTAGGAGCATTCCTGGGTTGCGTTCCAATGCCACATACTTGACCACTAGGTACATTCCTGGGTTGCGTTCTGATACCGCATCCTTAACCACTAGGAGCATTCCTGGGTTGCATTCCAATGCCACATACTTGACCACTAGGTACATTCCTGGAGTGAGCATGTACTGAATATCTGCCATACTTGAATCTAGGCATCACACCAGGCATGAATTATGGCATAAATTAGGCTCAGACAATGTTCTGGGATGCTTTGCTAAATCCTGAGGCTTTCCCACTAACTATTTGATATGTACTAGGAATTCCGACATTCTCTATTACATTCCATTACAGACGCAGGGCTTTTTTTTTTTTTTTATTTCTACCCCACTCTAAAGTTTGAATCCAATTTTCTTTAGGTCCAGCAGACTCTATCTATCCTGCAGCAGATGGCTACGGCGATGGGCCCTGCCCTCAAACAGCACGTCAAATCCCTCGGTTTCCCGATCATCACTGTACTCGCGGACAGCAAGGTGAGAAGCGTTTGCCGGAGTACTACAGCAAGTCCGCAATTTGCTCCGTGTTTCTATGACATCGAGCAGAAATATTTCTCGCCAACTATGGCGTGTGCGCCCTATAATGGATTGCCGCCCTGTTTATTATAGAAAATAAATGAACAAATGTTTAGGAAATCTACTGTTTATTCAAACAAAGATTCTCAAGGGTTCAAAATGGTGTAAATATGGTGTCACTCCAGTAAAGTGTGGAGTTAGGATTTAGTCACCCTCTAGTAATGAGGTTACAGACTGCAACCTGATCAAATCCCACTTATCATTGTTATACCCCTTAAGACAGTGTTACATAACCTTTATAGGCCATTATTTATTCGTTTATTTATTGATGACCAGCTCTCTCAATGTAATTGGTCCTCTCTTTCCCAGAATGCTGTGCGAGCTGCAGGATTGGCAACTCTGAATGCGTGGGTGGAACAGACTGGGATGAAAGAGTGGTTGGAGGGGGAGGACATGGCTGAGGAGCTGAAGAAGGAAAATCCTTTCCTCAGACAAGAAGTTGGTTTTTTTTATTATTTTTATTTTTTTTTTATTTTATTTTTTTCCTCCTTCTATTCCATTTCAATTTTAAATTCTTATCAAAAGTGACTCACACGCGGCCCCTTCAGTGAGACAGAGGTATTGGCTGCATTACCTCCTGTGTTATGTCGGATCAGTGGAAATATCCACTGTTGCATAAGCATTTGGGAAGTGACTTGGAGACTATGGAAAGTGTAGATTTGATAACTGATTACAAACTTAATCCCATCCTGTTTGAATGATTCACAATTGGTGGTGAGATTAGATCCCAGCTGCATCGTCACCTCCCTGTATTTCACACATGATTAGAATTGTGAGGTTGACGCAGTGGATAGTGCCGTGGCCTCACAGCAAGAATATCTTGGGTTCGAGCCCCGGCTGGGGTGACTCTGGAAATTTGTGTGGAGTTTGCATTTTCTCACAGGTTTTCTCAGGGTACTCTGGTTTCCTTCCGCATTCCAAAGACATGCATTATAGGTTAACTGGTGTCTCTAAATTTGCTCGCTAGTGTAATTGTGTTTGCCCTATGATGAATTGGCGCCCTGTCTATGGTTGTTCCTGCCCTCACACCCAGAGTTGCAGGGTGGGCACCGGCTTCCAAGTAACCCCAAAACTAAAATTTAGCGGGTATAGAAAATGAATAGATGAGAATTTATTTTGTACTTTATTGTTTCACACACCGTTCTTTCAAATATTATTATATAATTATTTATATTGCTATTATGCATATATTATTAATATTCATATTGTATTATATATTGTTTATATTCTACTTAATATAGTATTTATATTACTTTTAATATAATTATTTTTATTATTAAATTATTTATATTAGACTTGTTAATTTTGTACCAGTCTCCTCATACAGTTTTCAGATACCAACACAGGACAAATGCCATAAGGTTTGGAATGTTTATGCATTTCCTCACTACACTCGCTTCTCTGCCAGGGATAAAAGGAGCTCAGTCAGATTATGGGCAGATTGTCTTTTTTTTTTTTTACACCATTCTTAAAATTCCTGCAGGAAAAGACAGTGTGCTCGCAGTGGCGCATTATTATTGAAATGTGCTACGTGTAAAATGTTAACTGAAACATTGTGTAATGGTATTCCCTCGAATTCACAGGTACAAGATGTTGTCACTATAGCATCATCTAAGTGAGTTTTGACCCTTTCTTCTGTATTTCTCCAGCTGTTAGGTTGGCTGGCTGAAAAATTGCCTTCCTTGCGCTTGGTCCCTTCGGATTTTGCACTGTGCGTCCCGCATCTGTACTCCTGCATGGAGGATCGTAATGCCGACGTGAGGAAAAAAGCCCAGGACGCGCTTCCGGTTTTCATGATGCACCTGGGATTTGAGAAGATGAACAAAGCTGCTAGCACGATGAAGGTACGAGAGTTTAAATGAACTCGGTGTCGATATAAAGTCTTCGCCTTCATACAGAAAATGTGTTTTTATAATTGACCTGTAGCCGGCGTCTAAAGATCAGCTGGTTGGATTGTTGGAGAAGGCTCGATCTTCAATGCCCGCTAAACCCACAGCGCCGAGTAGAGCTGTGCCTCCTGCTGGAACCATTGCCGTCAAACTTGCAGCAGCTGCTCCTGGTTAGTGATGAACCATGGTTAAGAAACGTAATCTGCAGTGAGTACCACACGGTTTAATGGGCGCGTTGTAAACTCAACTAATAGTCTGCTGGTATAAAATAAAAGAACCAGGTGTGACGGAAGTATCTGGAAGAACAGTCAGATCATGGACACGTGGGCACAAATTTTAAATTCTTTTTTTCCAATCTCTCCATTTATCTGCACCTCACTCTGTCCTCTGCATCTTCTCTCACACCAGCTAACTGCATGTCTACATTGACCACATCTATATATCTCCTCTTTTGTCTTCTGTCTCCTGCCTGTCTTCTCAATCTCTAACATCCTCCTACCAAAATATCCACTGTTCCTTCTCTGGACATGTGCACACCATCTCAGTCTAATCTTGTTAACTTTCCCCTTCTAATTTTCCAACCTGTTCTGTCCCTCTGATCTCATTCCTTATACTCCCACAGTAAGACAATTATCACTGAAGAACTCGCATCATTGATTAGCAAATGATTTTACACCGGATGCCCTTCTTGATGCAACCCTCACAATTTACGGGCTTGGGATGGGCATGATAAATACGCTAGCTTGTGCCCTCTAATGTCTGGTTTAATGTGTTTTTATATAATCCTAGAAAAAAGTGTTCCAGTGAGTGAACCCCCACCAGCCGAAGCCAAAAAGCCCAAAACTGCAGCTGTGCCCAAAACTAAGGTGAGGGGCGGTGGGGAGGTTGTATGCGTCACTAAAAGAAAAAGAAAACCACTGTTGAAATGAAAAATTGAAATCTCTTCGTTTCTAGACTGTTGTGAAGAAGCAACCGGGTAAAGTGGAGGAGGAGAGGAACGGTCCGATTTTCCAACTGGTCCCCAACGGGAAGGAACAGCGCATAAAAGAAGAGAAGAGTCAAAAGGCATGTTTACATCATGGTTTAACATCTGTATCTCTACACCGTAGCAGCTGTAGTGACTCCTGTATCCAAAATGTCACTTGACTTGGTGTAAAGTTTAACAGAATCCATTTTATTTATTCATTTATTTCTCCAGGTGTTAAAGTGGAACTTTTTAACCCCCCGTGAAGAGTTTGTTGATCAGTTGAAGAGCCAGATGACTGGATGTGTGGCTAAATGGCTGATGGAAGACCTATTCCACACTGACTTCCAAAGACACATCAAAGCCATCAGTGCCATGATTGAGGCGAGTCCCGGGAGGGTGTTGAAACATTTTAGCCAGTCGGTCGAATCCCACGCTAAGGTGTGTAACGTTTAGGGTTTTAATGTTTAATTCTCAGCATCTGGAGGGCGAGTCAGAGGCCACTGTCAGCTGTTTGGACCTGATCCTGAAGTGGTTCACTCTACGCTTCTTTGACACAAACACCAGCGTCCTGATGAAAGCTCTGGAGTACCTTAAGCTCCTGTTTGTTGCACTCAGTAATCAGGATTACCATCTGAGCGAACATGAAGCCATGCTGTTCATCCCTTACTTCATCCTGAAGGTAGAAATATGTAGATTACATTTCATTATATAAAAAAAAATCTTGTGGACCACAGGAATATACCCACATCTGGAGCTAGCCATGCCAAAGTTCTTAACACTGGCAATTTATTTATTTATTTTTTCATTTCACATTTTCCTCCAAAATGATCAGCAAGGGACCCTCATGCTCACTATCTCTTCGGTTAAGCTACTTTTTATATTTTAATCATGTGATGAGATGATAAATGTATTTTCTCCTCCTCCTCAGATGGGCGAGCCAAAAGACGTGGTGCGTAAAGAAGTTCGAGGCATCTTTAGTCTTTTGCGTAAAGTCTACCCCGCCAGCAGAGTTTTCCCATTTCTCATGGACGGGACGAAATCCAAGAACTCCAAACAGAGGGCTGGTAAGTACATCTGGGTACATCAGGGTCTTGGCGTTGGCGTGACACAAAGTACCGTACAATGATGAGCTTTATTTCGGGACCAAAACCCGGGCCGAAGATCCAAAAGTCAATTTGCAGTACGAAGGCGTTTGTTGACTCCATGTCATGCAGGGTCATGGCCTCACTGGTTGGCTGCACAGATTTGTCAGCCTTCAATGTCTCTGGTTTGCTTGTAATAGTCTGGACCCTGATAATACAGTCCACTTTGTGGTGATGTCCATCCCGGTTGGTCTCAGTCATCATGTCTTCAGACTTCCTAGACAAATTGTCGTTACACTGCCTTCGGTGTTGCCTGAAGTGCCACCTTGATCAGTTATTTCAAACATTCAAGGGGTTCAAGGGTGGGTTTTGTTACACATCAACCATTCATGTTCCAGCCCCACCTTTTGCATTCAGTCCTAGGTACTTATGCTCCTGATCTATCCTAGTAATTCTGTCCAACACTGAAGAGTGGGAATTATTAAGGGTTTATCCTCTTTCCTGGTTTATCTGCAGAGTGTCTGGAGGAGCTCTGCTGCCTTGTTGGACTTTGCGGAATGTCGGTTTTCCAACAAACTGCAGCCAAATCCTTGCGTGAAATCGCCGTTCACATCGGAGACAGGGATACGGCCGTCCGTAATGCTGCTCTGAATACGGTCGTGGCGGCTTATAACGTCTGCGGAGAGCAAGTGTACAAACTCATTGGCCAGGTATGTTGCTTCGTTTTATACTTTACGTTGTACTCTACACTTTACTTTAAACTCTGCCTTTGCAGCTCTCCGAGAAGGACATGAGCATGTTGGAAGAGAGAATCAAGCGTTCCGCTAAGAAACCCTCGACGTCTGCTGCTCCTGTTGGCAAAAACCAGACGGAGGAGAAAACTTCTGCGCTGAGTAACGCCAGCCTTCTACGCAAACCGAGCACTGAACCTGCAGCAACATCTAAACTGAGGTAGGATTGATTTTTTTTTTTTTTGTAAATTAAGGGTCAGCTGTGGCTAAATAGATTGGGTAGAGGGCTGGGGACCAAAAGATCGCTGGTCCAAAAGTCATGGCTGAAGTGCCGTTGAGGATGGCACCCAAACCTGACTGCTTTACGTGTGCCTCAATATGGGCAGTACATGGAGGTAAAATTCCAAAGGAATGCGGTGCCTCATGTCTGGTGCGACTTGCGTTCCTGCCATTTGAAGGCTGTGGAGCATTGTCTGTCGATACCAAATGCAATTCTTTGGCACCAATTTGCATAGATCAGTCGGCTGGTCAAGACTTGACCTGGATGCATCATTTAGCAGTAACTTCTACAACGTTGCTGTGTCCGCGAAGTTGTTGGCCATGAGTCAGTCGAGCAGTGCAGTGGAATTGCTGGAACTAAATGGCTCTTTGTATCCTCTGGTAATTCAGGCTCCACAGAGACATGGGAGCCGAGAACCTTGAGACTCATGGCTACCAAAATTGTCCCTAAGGAAATGGCTACAGAATCATCAATGCCCCGGTAATACGGTTAACATCTGCCAAACATTTTATAATCTCAAATACACAACAACAGATTATCCTCATGGCACCTGCCTCCATTTTCCAGGGGGCGGTAAATGGCGCCAAGAAATTTACAAATGTGCCAGGAGCAGCACGAAGGCTTACTTCACTCCCAATTAGTTGGTCAGGACTTGCCCTGGGTTCTCTGCTCCATCCCAGAAGGTCATTTGTAAATTCAATCAAGATTGAGATATGCCTGGCACTGTAAATACATCAGATGATGCAGGAAGAATGAGTTTTTGGAAGAATGTAAGGTGGTCCTAAATTGGCAGTCCAGTTTGTCTTTGTGAACCTCGTGCAATTTGTCTTTTGTTCCCCAGTGAAATACGGCGCCAGAACGCGGTCCAGCAGCAGAGTCCTGTAGTACATCGCCAGTTTCAGCTCGACCCCAATTTCATCGTAGATCTCCCTGAAGCCATCATGCCCGACCTTCTAGTGGTGGAGATGACCGAATCGTCCCCTCTGGACGTCCCGGAGTTCAAGTACAAGTAGGTTTTCGGAAATTATAAAGACTTGCAGATGAAGGAATGAATGTTTATAATTTCGATGTAATGCGTTAAAGGTTTAAAATTAACTTCTACATTTCTGCTAGCTGATGTGTTTGGGGTCTTGTTGAAACACCCCTTTCAAGGGCTTTTCTTCAGTATAAGACGTGACCTCTTTCATTATTTGTGATGGACTATATTTCTAAAAGTATTCGCTCACCCATCCAAATTATCGTAATTAAGTGTTCCAATCACTTCCATGGACAGGTGTATAAATGCTTCATTTTGGACTATTCCATGCTCCCAACTTTGTGGTTTGAAGCTGGACACTTCCTCTTCCGGCACGACTGTGCACAAAGCAAGGTCCATAAAGACATGGATGAGTCTGATGTGGATGAACTTGACTGTCCTTCACAGAATCCTGATCTTAACCCGATAGAGTATCTTTGATGTTGGAGTAGAACCTGGCTCTCAGTCTCTACTTTAATCCATCCCAGTGTGTGACCTCACAAATATCCTTTTGAAAGAATGGTCAATAATTTCCATAAACACACTCCTAAACCTTGTGGACAAGGTTGAACCCTATAGATTATCTCTTATGTGAGTCAGTGCATGTGAGCGGTTACTTTTAGAAATAACTTATATTCAAACTGGTCCATGGATGTGAGCCATCGTCTCCAAAGTATGAGAAACGTCCCCGAACCATTACACTCAGTGTAAATTCAGTGTTTTTTGGGTCAGCTGTGGCATTTAGACACGAGTCTCGCATTTACCTGTAAATAGTGTTCACCTCTTTTTCGGTCAGTCAGTGTGACCCTTAGTAAACTGCAGTCTTCGCAGCAGATGGAATGTTTGTCTCTGTCCAGGTTTCCGTCAGTCTCCAGCAGCATTGGTGAATCAGCATCCAGTATCACTTTGGTCATCTCGCAGGTCGCCAGCTCGGACTCCAATACCAGCATACAGGGACTGGCTAAGGTAGTCACATGTCTTTAATAAAGACCAGCACTATTCCATAAGTGCTGGAGTGTTGAGCACATCCTTCCTTTGTGGTCATTGATCTTAATCTTGACCTCTCCACCTTACCTTGGTTTCAGATTGTGGAGATTTTGCGAAGAGAGCACGACTGGAAGCTGATGTCCGGTCACGTGGACGAGTTTGTCGTGGCTGTACTGATGCAGCTTGGCTTACAGTCGAGCAGGCGCATGGGCAGTGACGCATTGCAGCAAGTGGAGAAAATCTACGCCTCGGTCATCAACTCTCTGACTTCGGTGACCATCTTCATCCTTCCCATTCCACCTTTTTTTAGTCGACAAATTTGAATCCTTAGGCGTAAACAGTCTCTCGTGGTGCGTGTGTCTAGTTGGTTTTGGCAGGAAAACTGGCTCAGGAAACCTCGCCGGGTGTCCTGAAGAATCTGATTCAGGCTTTGCTGTCTCTCACGCTGGATCCGCAGCAGAACTCCAGGGAATCGCAGGATCTCACCCGCTCTGTACATATCCTTCTCTCTACTTTATTCAAGACTGCCGATCCCACCAACACTCTCAGGTAAGCGATGGTTCGTCTGGAGAAGGGGGGGCTTTATATAATTTGCGTGTGTATTAATGGAATAATTTAATGTTTGCCAAGGCGGCACAGCAAGAAGATCCAGGGTTTGAACCCTGGGTGGGGCAACTTGGGACATTTGTGAGGCGTTTACATGTTCTTCCTGTGTCTGTTTTATGACGCACCAAATGTTCATCTTGACTGCAGGCTGGTCAGTTCAGTATGTGGTTTGGCAGTATGTATTTTGGCATTGTCATGTTGGAAAATGCAAGGTCGTCCCTGAAAGACGTCTTCTGGGTGGGATCATATGTTGCTCTAGAACCTGGATATACCTTTCAGCACTGATGGTGTCCTTCCAGATGTGTAAGCTGTCGAAGTGGACGTCTGTGCTTCTGGATCTTGTTTAGATACGGCTTCTTTGAACTGTAGAGTTTTAGCTGGCAACGGCAGATGGCACGGTGAATTGTATTCACAGATAATGTTCTCTGGAAATATTCCTAAGCCCATTTTGTGATTTCCAATACAGAAGCTTGCCTGTATGTGATGCAGTGCCAACTAAAGGCCCGGAGATCACGGGCAGTGAGGGTCTGTGTGACCCTTACACACAGATTCTTCCAGATTCTCTAAATCTTTTGATGATATTTACTGTAGATATGTTCAAAGTCTGTCATTTTACACTGTCCAACTCCTTTCTGATATTGCTCCACTATTTGTCGGTGCAGAATTGGGGGATTGGTGATCCTCTTCCCATCTTTACTTCTGAGAGCCGCTGCCCCTCCAAGATTCTCTTTTTTTATACCCAGTCATGTTAATGACCTTTTGCCAATTGGTCCTCCAACTGTTCCTCAACTTTTCCAGCCTCTTATTTCCCCGTCCCAACGTTTTTGAGATGTGTTGCAGTCATGAAATTTCAAAAAGTCTTACTTTCGACATTTGATATGTTTATGCTCTAGGTCAATGTTCTATTGTGAATACAAGCAGTTTGACATTTGTTAATTATTGCATTCCCTTTTTTTTTAGTTTGTACTTTGTCCCAACTTTTTTTTGTTTATTATTCCTCTCTCCAGTGCTTTGCTGATGCTGTTACAGGAAGCTAGTAATTCTGCTTCAAGTGCAGAGTTTTATGAAATGGTTATGAAGGTAAATCAGTAAAATTATATTTTAATATTGTATTTCATTGTTATAAATTGATGATAAATATAAAAAATAAGACGCATCCAATATATTTTTAACAATATCTACTTTCCCGGCACATATCATGGTTTACTATGAGGTATTAAAAAGCCTTAAAATTGCATATAAATGTAAGACTTTATAAATGTTATTAAAACTCATTCTAATGTGAAATTTAAAACTGTCTAATGAAGCAATTATTTGAGTTGTTTGTTCTCTGATTGGTAAATCACTAACTCTTTCACAAAGTAGGGCCTAGTCATTTTAAGGAACTGGCACTGTAACCGGAAGGTCCCCAGTTGGTTTCCGATAATGACAAGTCACAATATAGCCAAAGGTGCTTGAACCCCGTTTGCTTCCTGGGCACTATGTAAGCTTCTCACCCTAGGGATAAGCGAGTACACCTGTAATTAGTGGGCGGAGTCTAAATCTGATCGGTCGTGGTTTAACCAGATGTGAGTGTGGCTTAATATGGTACATTTATTTTAAGCAAAGACGGTTGGTTAGCCAATGAGGGATTTCCTTCAGCACAAGCGCAGATATTGGCAAGTTTTACTCGTACTTGTCAAATGCCTTATCCAGACCGTATACACATCTGAAATGAGCTCTATCTCGCTCCCACTGTACAGTTGAGTTATATATGTGCAGGCCCAATTCTGCTGACCAATAGATCACTTTCAGATATTGATTACGATATTAAAATTGTGACCTCCAAAGGTCATGATTAAAGATCTTGGTGGAACGATTATATGATTTATAAATAATCATGGTTTTTATGATTGTTTTGAATTATTGATTGACCAATGGGCAGCCGACAACAACCTGGAAGTAACCGAAATACACACTAGCACTGCCTAATCTGCTGGGTTTTGTCACGTATTTTTGGTGGTCCTCAAGATTCACTGTGACTTTACACTGAGTTGTACACGGACATTCCTAATAATTGCGTGTTTACAGCATCATAAAGCATGGCTGATACTCGCAGTAAGGTCTTGTGTAATTTAACTTTATCTCCTATGCAGTGCCACTGGCGTATGATCAAACTGCTTCCGGAGAAGATGGAGTCGCTCTACCTGGACCGAATTCTCCTGGACATCCACAACTTCATGAAGGCATTTCCCAAAGAGCTTCTCAAGCACAAACCCAACGACATGGCTCACCGCACCGTCAAAACACTTCTGCACACCCTGTACAGACTCGTTGGACCCAAGGTACGCCCCGTTCTGTGTCCTGAAGCAAGTTACAGTTGCAGGGTGGGCACTGGCTTCCCTGTGACCATAAAACTACAATTAAGCAGGTTTTAAGGGAATTAATGAAAACGGATTTATTATATTTTCTCCTATAAACTATAGACGTGCTCCTTCTTTCTTAACCTTAAATTCCTAAAAGCTCATCTGTTGAATTTTTCCACTTATGCCTACTCGTTTGGGACTAGCTAATAAAAATTGGCCCATAATCTCCTGCTCTCCAGAACCAAGCCACAAGGTGTCCTGTATTTCAGCCATTGTCTATGCTCTCCTATTTTTTTTAATACTAAAATGCGGTTATGAAATATTAAAATAAACAAATCGAAACCCTGTGATTATTTTAATCTTGATATTCTGACAGATTATGAATCATCTGAGTCTGATTGATAAGGCTGGCGAGTCTGAAGTCGAAGCTCACCTCAAGAGGGCGATGAAGCACTCGGTCTCCACTCCAGCAACCGTAAATATTTGATTTAATTCATGCGTTTGCCGTATGGCCTCAATGTTGACTGAATATTTACACTGTACCTGGTTGCCAGATTGAGCAAATTTGAGAATGTAAATTTTCCTTTCTATTCCCAGAACCAGGAAAAAATTCCTAAGACCAAGGTCCAGCCATGTCCAGGTTTGTCTTCTCCTAGATCAGGAATCTTGATATAAATTAAGATTATTTAATAATTGTGCATTTTATTTATTTTTTAATGAACATCCAGATTCTCAGAAAGTCGCAAACCCTGAATCGGTGTCAAGCTCCAGTTCTGAATCGTTGGATGTGGCTCATTATCAGGAGAAACTCCGAGCTCTGAAACAGATTTACGGCCTTCAGAGCAACGCCAAGGTCTTTTTCATTATATTTTTTATTTAATTGAATTATGGCACGGTGCCACAGAGGATAGTGCTGTGGCACAGCAAGAAGATCCCGGGTTTGAGCCCTGGCTGGGGTGACTCTGGAAATTTGTGTGGATGTTTCATGTTCTCTCTGTGTTCCAGCATTCCAAAGACATACATGGTGGGTTAATTGGTGTCTCTAAATTGCCCGTGATTACGTGTGCTCTATGATGGATTAGAGCCCTGTCTAGGGTTGTTTTTGCCCTCGTGTGCAGAGTTTCAGGGTGGGCACTGGCTTCCCTGTGACCCTAAAACTACAATTAAGTGAATTATTAGACTTTCTCCTATAAACTATAGACATGCTCCTTCTTTCTCAACCTTAAATTCCTAAAAACTCATCTGTTGAATTTTTCCACTTATGCCTACTCGTTTGGGACTAGCTAATAAAAATTGGCCCATAATCCCGTTCTCGCCCCAAAACGCCAGAACCAAGCCACAAGTTTTCCTGTATTTCAGCCATTGTCTATGCTCCTATCTCTCCATCTCTGTCCCATCCTGAGATGCACATGGTTCTTCTGAGAGGGTGTATATCCCGATACTGATTTCATCTCATACACCTGCCTCATCCACTTCCTGTGTGAGCCCTCGCGACAGTAAAAATGACCCGTTTGTGCTAAACGCTATATTTCACCAACCTGCCCCTTCTGTTCCTCAGGTGACCGAGACGCCCAGCCTCCCGAAACCATCCGCCCTGTCCTCCATGGACATGCTCCTGTCTCAGCTGTCTAAAATCCGTGAGTCTCGGGAACAGCAGGGCAACGAGAACGTCAAGCCTCGCAGCCCTCCCCAAAACATCGATGATTTCCGGGCACGGCTGGAGAAGATTAAAGCTGGGATACGTTAAGCCCACGCGACCGACTAGCATCTGCTAGATGGTACCTCGTCCACGACTCGCGTTTTTACACACGTCTCTGTATTTACATGTACATATTTAATCTTGCTTTGTCTCTTGAGTCTGTGTTTGTTAATAATTCCTTCCATATCAGTGTTTTTAACTGTGCATTTTTTCGTCTCGTTGAAATAAATGTGGTCTATTGTTCAGTGTTGATTTCTATAGTGCGTGCGTTTCCAGAAATTAAATACAGAATATTTCATGTTAAATTTTATCCCAAATGAAATATCTACACGGAGATGATGACGTAATGCTCCCTGAGATGAGAGGAAAGGACCTCGACAGGATCCAGACTCAAATTGCGTCCTCATTTGGGGGATAACATATTAAAGAATCTGTAAAAGTGTGCGTGCAGTTCCACAGGATGTACACAGTAGAGTCTGCTGCTACATAGCCGGCGAGTCGAGACCCAAAGCCAACCACCAAGGTTATTCGGGCGTGTGCAGGAAACGGGTCGGGGATCATCGCTCTCCACTGCAACGCGCCTCAATGAGGCAGCACACTGCTCCAGGTGTTCACACCTGGATGGGTGAAATGCAGAGAACATTTTCAAACCAGATTGAAAGGCCACATTGAGGACCAACACCTTTCAAGTGCTAGATGGTGGGACATCGACCATGAACTAAAGTGAGGTAGTCATGTTGAAATTCCGAGATGAAACCTGAGTGTCCGAGGACGAAAAGAAAAACTGAGCCGAGTATCATAGCTGTGGAAGGACGATCCTTATGAGGAAGTGACATCAACAGATCCTAAAGTAAACCTTTATATTCTAGTCTTCTGAGAGATTCCCCCTGGAGTTGGTCTGATTAATGATTTATAACACATTCATCACAGAGTTTGTCTGCACCCGCACAACTAGCCAGAGATCATCGCCATGAGGTTTAGTACTGTTTCTGTTCACATCACCTTAATATCAGCTTAGATTTCTGAATGGAAAACAAACCCCAATCCAAACCTTTAACACTATTCCGGACCAGAAATAACAATTAGCAGATTAATTTGTAACAGATGAGGTCAAGAGGTGAGGTCATACCACCAAATGCTAAGCAAGGACGGGTCGAGATTCGTCAATTTGTGCTGAAATTCACAAGAGAATTAAACAAACAATTTCTAACTGCATGACTTTTTTGATTACTGATTCCCAGAGGAAAATTGTTTCTCTGCATTTAACTCATCCAGATGTTAACACCAGGAGCAGTGTGCTGCCCCCATTAAGGCACACAAGAGGCAGGTGGGGAGGGGGGTTGGGTGCCTTGCTCAACAGCACTTTACCCATTACTTGCCTAGTTTTCATTCATTACTGATTTATTTTTTGATTTATACACATTAAAACAGTATATACCAGACCAACCAGTTCTTCCACAAACAAAAGTCCAAATATTAATTCATTTTATATACCTGCTTATTCATAGCTTAGCGTCATGGGGAAGCCAGTGCCCATCTGGCAACTCTGGGCCTGAGGGTAGGAACAACAACCCTATACACTGCACCAAGCTTTATTGATTTTTTTTTGCGCTGACGCGGAGATCGTGCACCTAGGGGCACCATTGCAGCAACGACACCAAAACATTTAACAAGGATGTTTTACATTTGTTTCGTACAGACTTTATGATTTTGAAATATAATCTTTTGCTTCCATCTATATTTTTATAAGCCACTTTATACATCTCGAACAATTTACACCCACACTGAAAGTGATTTTTTTTTTTTTTTTTTTTTTAATCTTTCGACTTTTTCCTGATATATTTGACACTATTTTTGCACACGGCGCAACTGGTCCTCCGCATTTAACCCACATTCGTGAAGTGGGGAAAAAAAAACCCAAAACAAAACATATGCTACATTTTCAAAAGTATTCGCTCACCTGACTTGACTCACATATGAGCTAATCCATAGGGTTCAATATGACATTGGTCCCTTTGCAGCTAGAACAGCTTTAGCTCTTGTTGTTTTTGTTTGAGTGTGTTTATGGGAATTTTTGACCATTCTTCCAGAAGTGCTTTTGTGAGGTCACACACTGATGTTGGACGAGAAGACCTGGCTCTCAGTCTCCACTATAATTCATTTCAAAGATGTTCTATCGGTTAAGGTCAGGATTCTGTGCAGGATAGTCAAGTTCATCCACACCAGACTCGGTCATCCATGTCTTTATGGACCTTGCTTTGTGCACTGGAGCACAGTCATGTTGGAAGAGGAAGGGCTCAGCTCTGTTCCCACAAAGTTGGGAGCATGGAATTGTCCAAAATGTCTTGGTATGCTGAAGCATTGATACACTTGTGAGCATGGAAGTGATTGAGACACATAATTCTGATCATTTGGATAGGTGAGCAAATATCTTTAGAAATAGAGTGTTTATATACACGCATACATGACGTGAGCACACGTGCCGACTGCCCCCTTTTTTGCACCTAAGTAATTGTTTAGGCAATTACTTAAAGGCAAATGTGACAAGGTCTCCAGAGAAACTGTGTGAGTTTCTCCAGCAGCTCTCTAGTGTAAAATCTTAGAATCATGTAAAAAGTAATAAAATAAAACACAGTAGTAGTTTACTGTAATAAGTAAATATAGAAATTTGATGTGACAATTTATTTAATGAGACAAATTATTTAATGAGATCATAATACTAATAATAATGATAAGAAAAATAATACACTAATTATAATAAAAATATTAATACATTAATAATAAATAAATAAAAAAACAATAAATAATACACTAATAATAAACTAATATTAAAATATTACTACATTAATAATAATAATAACAATAAATAATAGAAATAATAATAAAAAAATAGAAATAATATTAACATTAATATGAAGATGCTTCCAGTATTAACAAAGGTCCATCGTAGCTGAAACTGGGGTGAAGATCTTTACTCATCAGTGCATACTTACAGGGATGAGTCTAAAATGATCTGCACTCCAGTTTATTTTGTATAGCAGGATTCACTTTAAAGATGCCCAGGTTATTCTGTCATATTATTGGGCTACCACAGGAGACTGTGAGATCTTATTCAAAATGTCCATCAACTGCAAAAAGGGGATAAAATGCATGATGTCACCATACTCCAGGAACCGAGTCGATATGCGTGAGAAATGTTTAGATTACACCATTCTAACAGGAGTAACAACAGAATATTCGGGCCTCTTTCGAGTGAATCAATAATTGTGTGTGTTAGGTAAAGAATGTTCATGTGTTTTTATTTTTGGGGCTTGCTATTCTGCCTTGGGAGGAGATGGTCCAATTGGGACAACCTGGGATCGATTCCCACCTGTGGAATCCAGGATTAATTCCTCCTATTGCAATTTTCATAATGAAAAGATTGTTAGAGGATTTAGAATGTACTCATGATTATCAGAATTCATACAAGAACTGTTACAGGCAACAGTAGATTTATGCCAGCTATGGAGAGAGAGAGATAGAGAAGGAGGGGGAGAGAGGGGGGAAGAGAGAGAAAGGCAGAAAGAGAGAGAGGGGGAGAGAGAACTTTTAGTTTCTTATGCTACCTCTGGGTAATATTATTCGCAAGCATAATATCAACTTCCACTGTTATGCTGATGATACGCAGTTATATG
>JAOUQV010000004.1:14417338-14428489 GCA_028565295.1 Aspidoras spilotus | reverse complement strand
CTGCAGTCTGATAGTTAGTTTAAAAAACACAAACTCTACCCTGAGTCTGACTTTAACCAGAGTTTTACACATTATCTCTGCGTCCTGCGTGCCATTCCCCTGCATTCTGTTTCTCCTGGTCGGCCAGATTGCAAGCTTCGCCAAATTGCTAATTCTTTTGTGAAACTTTGTATTTTGGCCCAAATACGTACAGGTTTCTGTCCATAAAACACCGAACTTCCTGCAACAGTCTCTGAGCAATAAAAACAGTTTTTGTAATCTATGGCAGTATAAAAACAAATGGTCTATGGTTTACTCGTGCCAAAGAAAGGACATTCATTGCTTCTGGAGAGGTCGATGTGTGCCACGTGTCTGTTTGTGGCCACTGTCCCATGTATTATCCGCCACTGTAGGTCCGCTGTACGCTTCTCTATGGGCGGTTTATACAGGGACCTCCAGCAGACTTGTGGGAAGAGTCTAGGATCTGCCGTCCAGACCACCAGGATTCCTTAACTTGGAAAGTGCTTAACTGTGGTGTGTTGAAGGAGAAGAGAGCTCTGTCCTCTTGCTGCTGATCTACTGGTGCAGAGATGTGCAGTGGTGGGAGAGGCTGCAGATCTTCTCCAGGGTCCTAGCCTAGAGCCTCCCTGAAGCAGGGAGCTGACATCACCTCTCCCAGAAACCTCTGCATCACGCGACTAGACTGTATCCCAGTCTCAGTGCACAGTTCATCCGCAGTCTTCCAGATGATCTTAAGTCCCTCATCCGGGTGATGATGAAGCGTTGTCGGATGTATGGTGAGGACAACATTTTGGACTGGATTTGTAGGTTGTGGAACAGCGGCTCTTCGTTGAAGTTTGGGTACGGGTTCTGTCCGGTTGCATTTTAGTACAGATGACCAGGCTCTTAAGACGGATTGGTAGAAGAGTGTTGTTGAGGACAGGTCCATGATGTGAAGATGTAGGATAAACAGGTGTTTATCGTAATTTAGGTTCTCCGCGCACCAGAGCAAAAAACTGACTGTGCCAGCCCATGCCACTCCTTCTTCGTATATCAGCTTCTGGGCAGTCTGAAGCCGGAACGCCTTTACATGACAGGTTGATGAGCCCCTGACCTGTCTCCTGTAACGGCAGCACTCCAGAAGAAGTTTATTATGCACTTCTGTATATTAATTATTAGTTGTGATGGTGGTTCAAGGACAGCTAGGCGGTGCCAGAGCATGGAGGTGATCAGGTTGTTTGCAACTAGAACTCTCCCCCTGTAGGACACCTGGGGCAAGATCCAAGGGGCAAGATCCACTTGGCACACACTTTCTCCTCCACTCCTTACCAGTTTTTCTTTTGGTATTCCGTTGAGCCTAAAAACACCAGCTTTCCCCACTCAAGTGCCACTTGAGACTTCCTAGTAAAATATGTGGGCTCTCTTCCTGCCACTGACCTTCTAAAAGACGTACACATTTGTCCCAGTTCACGGATGCTAAAGACGTTCTTGTGTAGGTTTCCAAGCTTTGGGTTAAACTCTTTGACTTTTTATAAAAACAGTTACATCATCTGCATAAGCTGATAAAAACAGTCGTTTGTGTAGCCCTCTTATTGCCACTCCCTGTAGCGTGGCTCTCAGAGTGTGCAGCAGTGGTTCAATAACTATACTGTACAGCTGCCCAGATAGTGAAAAGCCTTGCCTTATCCCTCCCTTCATGTTTACCGGGGCACTAAACCCTCCAACCTTTAAAATAAAATCAGCATCACAGTACAACACCTTTATCCAACTTAAAAAATATTTTCCAATGCCAAAAGCTTCTAAGGTCTCAAAAAGGTACCCACAATCCACCCTGTCAAAAGCTTTTTCCTGGTCTACCAAAAAAAAGACACAAATCACACGAGCTTAGCTTACATATGTCTATAATGTTTCTGACGAGGAAGTAGTTGTCCATAACAGTCCGGTTTGGGATGCAGTAAATTAGTTTTTGTGTATGATGGTGTGTAAACATTGTTTTAATCTGTTTGCCACTCATTTAGATAAAATCTTGTAGTCTGTGAATAAAAGTGATACAGATCACCAGTTCTTTAAAAACCCCAGGTCTCCTTTCTTTGGGAACAGTAACAGTACTGCTCTTGTGCTGCTCACAGTTAGCTTTTTTTCTTAAAAGAACATTTAAAAACTTCAAAAAGATCTGTTTCTAAAAGTTCCCAAAAATGCTTATAAAATTCACTCTGTAAACCGTCTATTCCGGTGCTCATCCTGTTGCCAGCTGTTGAACGGCGGTGGTGAGTTCATGCTTCTCCAGGTCTTTGTCGAGCATGCTCTTGTTTTTTGCAGTTAGCCTGGGCAGGTCCTTCAGGAGCTCAGCTCTACAGGATCAGTCGCATTCCTTCATGCTGTAGAGCAGGTATTCCATTTGGGTTTTTTGTCTTGCTTTTCTCTAGAGGTTAAAGAAATAAGCAGTCGGAGCATCCGTTTCTTTGATACTGGACACTCTTGACCTGATTAGAGCTGCTTTGGACTGTTCATTTACATATATACGTAGAGATTTTCCTTTTTTCGTCTAGGAGACTTTCCGTGCTGTCGTTATTTAATTCTTTCCTTTCTCTGAAGTGAAGATCATCTTCGAGTTTTTTAATTGTCTGTTTAGTTGTGTCTGCTGTGTCCATTGTATATTTCTGACAGAAGATTTTGATTTGAGTTCAATCCAAAATCCAACTTCCCACCATGAAACTAAACTGTTGAAACCCCCTTTCTTTGTCTCCACCCGTCCCAAAAGCAATATAATTCTTAAAAAAACCATTATCCTGAAGCAAGTTAGTGTTAAAATACCAGTAAAAACATCACTTCTTGTTATGAGACAGAATCAGATCTATTGTTATAAGATGGTGGTCTGAGAGAGTGTTAGGAATGATAGCTGTTTTCAAAACTTTATTTCTCTCGGTTTTTGTAAAAACGATCTAATCTAGTTGCTGAGACTCTGCTGTCACTAACTTTGACCCATGTGTATTGTTTTGTGTTTTGGTTTCGTTCTCTCCACACGTCAAACATCCCATGTTTGACAATGTCCTACAATGTCCTAGCTGACTGTGGATGTGGTTCTTCACTGTTCCCGTCTAAAACAAAATCTGTGGTGCAGTTCCAGTCTCCTCCCATTATTACTAGAGATGATCTGATCTGAGAAATTGTTTGGTTTATTTTTTTTTTAAGTTGGACTCGATCTCTGCCGTTGTTTGGTGCATAAAAGTTTAAAAAGGTAAAAGATGTTTCCTTTATTTCAGCCTTAATTTTAGAAATGTCTAGCTTTTTCTGAAATAAAATTGCCACCCCGGCACTTACATTGGAGCCATGACTAAAAAAGGATTTCCCTTCCCACCATATTTCCCACTCGATTTCATTTTTTATCACTATGGGTTTCCTGTAAAAAGATTATATCAAGGTTTTTTTGTTTTATAAGTGCACCTATAGCTGCCCTTTTACCCCGTCCCTGCCCCCATTTACATTTAAAGATGCTACCCTTAACTTCCCCATACATGTATAAAAAAAGAAGACAGTGTGAAAAATAGAAACTATGTGTGATGTCTTCATCTTGATTTAATTTTAGCTCTTAATTTAGCGGGACGTTTTCCTCTTCGTAATTTTCTTAGGTGATTTTTTATCCTGTATCTTTTTCTTTGGTCAAGTTCTTCAAAGTTTGCGTTTGTTTGGATATTTTTCACAGAAATTATAAATTTTTTAATATCAGGAAAATAATCCCTGACAACAACCGCTCTGCCAAATGTTTCCTCTAAAAAACTGTTCATTTCGTCCAACGTGTAGAGCTCTTGGTCTCCTATCTGAGATGTGCTTATGTTTGAGAACTCTGACAAATTATCATCATCTATTTCCTCCTCCTGCATGTCTTCCTCCTCCACTTCTTGTTAGCCCCTTTACGCTGTCTGTCTCCTCCACACTTACTGACCCCCCCATTTTTTCTACTTGTCCCTGGCCTTCCAAACTGCCTTCACTGTCTAACCTTCCAGCACTGTCTAACCTCCCGTGCTGACTAACCCGCCCATGCCCACCGGCCCCCACCCTGACCACCTCTCCAGACTGGCCAACGCTTCTGCACTGGCTGAGCCCCCCTCTCTGTCTGACCTCCTCACTCCACCTGGATCTCCTCCTTCCATCTCCATCTGAGGTTCTTCAGTGCTCTGCTGTACACTGTTCTCCTCAGATGCCTGCCTTCTTTTCCCAGAGTTTTGTTTCTCGGCAGCTTTCCTATTTACTGTGTTCCTCTGTGTCCCCTGCAGTGGGCAGGCCAGTATCCTGCTCTTTAGTTGTATCTGGCTGTTCCACACTGCTGCTTCCCTCCTCTGTCCTGACCCCACTAAGTCCTGCTTCCTCACATCCCCGACGTCTGTGTGGACAGTATTCGAAGCATGTCATGCTCCCGGTGGTGGCATACAGCATGTAGGATCCTCCCTCATGGTTTACTCTGAATAAAATATCTAGTGAAGGTTCATTCAGAAACATAAGAACTGCTCGCCGGAATGAGACGACGTGCCACAGCACAGGGTTTTTACAGTTTAATGGTACCATCCGCACACCACTCACGATTTTTCCACAACGAGACAGTTCTCGTTCTATGACCTCATTTGGAATAAACGGTGGAACGTTGGACACCGTAACTTTTATTGTTGTTGCACTGAGCGGAGTAACGAGATAAAGTTCATTTCTTACCTTAATCCCGTTTTCAGTCAGCCGGTGCACGAGTTCCCTCTCCTTCACAAAAACCACCACCGCTTTATACATCCATGATGCCGACACTATATTTTCACATCCAATTTGCTCCCCGACCGCTAGCAGCACCTGCTTCACCGCAACCTCCCGACTCACCTCACACCTAACACCCTGACTGAGATAGAACGGGCCCCACCGCTTAGGAACCGCTTAGGAACGGGCCCCACACACTCCGCCACGAGAACGAGAGCTACACACACTGGTTAGCTTTTTCAAAAATCCGCTGTCTTTAGTAATTAATTTCAAGCTTTAATTTCCTTTGTACTAATTAAGGAATAAACTTTTTTTTGAGAAAAGTTAGAAAACAGTCGCTCTCGCTTACACACCTCCCAGCATGCAACAGAGACAGAGAGAGAGAGAGATGGAAAGTAAAAAGAGAGAGAGAGAGAGAGGTTGTAAAAAAGAGAGAGAGAATGTAAAAAGAGAGAGTGGGTGTAAAAGAAATAGAGAGAGAGAAAGAGAGAGGGTGTAAAAAAGAGAGAGATGTAAAGAGAGAGGGAGAGTGTATAGAGAGACAGGAAATGACAGAGTGAATAGAAACCTTGCTGGACTTGTGGTCCACGTTGAAGTAGGTGACGGCTCGGTGTGGATCTCTGCGTCCCTCCAGCATTGTCAGGTGTTCCGCCAGACGCTGGGCCAAATATGTTTTTCCCGTCCCGCTCGGACCTGAAAGCCACAATGGAACATCACATTATAATTAATATTAATAGTAATAATAATAATAAAAATAGTAATAATAATAATAATAGTAATTAATAATTTATAATATGTGTAATGATGGTGATGAGACCAGATTGAATCTGTTCAATATATAATAATTAATATTAATAATAATAAAAGATAATCATCTAATAATAATTCATAATAATAAAATAAATAAATAATAATAATAATTAATACTAATAATCATCATATAATAATCTTCTTCTTTGTCTTTCGGCCTCTCCCTGCATCAATAATATTAATTATTGATTAATAATAATAATAGTGGTAGTAATAATAATAATTAATAGTTAATAATAATGATAATAATAATGTGACACACACCAGACAGAATGAGACGACGATGTTCACGTAGCAGAGACACGTAACGCTGCAACACCGGCTTCGGGATTAACATCTCAAATACAAGGGAATCAGTCGACTGAGCACTAACACCTGTATACATATACACACACACACACACACACACATAATCATCATTGGCTAAAAGTAAGATATGAATAGAAGCTACAGTACATCCCTTAGAGTTTGTTATTCTGTGTGTGTGTGTGTTTATATGTAACTATATTGCCAAAAATATTTGCTCACCCATCCAAATAATGGGACTCAGGTGTTTCAATCACTTCCATGGACACAGGTGTATAAAATAAAAGCACCTAAGCATGCAGACTGTTTTTACAAACATTTGTGAAATTTGTCACTCTCCGGAGTTCAGTGAACGCCAGCGTGGAACTGTGATAGGATGCCACCTGTGCCACAAATATCCAGGTGTGAAATTTCCTCCTTGCTCCTAAATATTCCACAGTCAACTGTCAGCTGTATTATAGCATAGTGTGAAGAGATCACCAACTTTTTGCACAGTCAATCACTACAGACCTCCAAACATATGTCCCTCAGATCAGTGCACAGAGAGCTTCATGGAATGGGTTTCCATGCTCGAGCAGATACATATGTTAGTCAAGGCAGGTGAGCAAATACTTTTGGCAATATCGTGTTTGTGTGTGTTTTGTACCTTTGAGTGAAATGTTTATAGTGTTGTTTTCTCCAACTAAATATCCGCAGGGAAGTAGTTCTGGCGTTTCTGCTCTCCCAGTTCTAATCACGTCTCCAATGCGATAGGCCTCCACGCTGTCGGTGCTCAGACCCAGATGGCTGACCGGATCAACGTATCTGATGTATTCCTACAAACATACACACACAAACACACACACACACACTAAATACACCTGACACACACTGCTGTAGATGTTTATATAACTGCTGAGATTATAAAGATGTTGGATATTTGATATAAAATGGTGAATATTTGCACCTCTGGTACCTGCAGAAGAACGTTAACTTGGACCTTGTTACAGGTAGTGGATGAATGGATGGATTAATGGGTGGTTTTATGGATGGATGAATGGATGGATTGATTGACGGATGGGTAGGTGGATCAAAAGATGAACTGTTGAGCGGTTGAAAGGAAAATTTACAGGTGGGTGGTTTAATGTAATGGTCTTTAAATGAATGGATGGATTGATGGAGAAATGGATGGATGGAGAATAAATGGGTAAAATAATGGGTGGATCATTAGATAAAGGATAAGGAATGGATGGGTGCATTGATTGGTGGATAAATGGTCGAGTTGATGGGCAAACAGAGGGTTGTATGGATGTTAGATGGGTGGATTTCAGAAGAGTGTATGGTCAGATGGATGTATGAATGACTGGATAAATTGACTGTTGGATGGATGAACAATAGACAGACAGATGGATTGATTGCGTTACCTTAAATAGGCGTTTTACTACTCCATCCAAAACGTCCCATTTGGTTTTCCCGCTTACTCCGATACAGCCAATGAGAAAGTCCCGTGGTCTGCCATCCTAAAACACACAAGTAGTTATTATAGGTACAGTGCTGACTCACAGGTTACTGATCATATGATTGTCGGTTTGGGCCCCAGTATTGACAAGTTGGGCCCTTGATCAAGTCGAGAATGTGGAAGATCCTGACATAGTCTCTCTGGAGACTGACTGTCACATGTGCTTCATTTTTAACAGAATTAAGGTCACACCTCTTTCCCGTGCACATCCTCTTCCTGTAAACTGACGACAATTTTCACATGTTGACCGTCTTTGTGGAAACTTCCATCTCCCCCAGAATCATCCAAAAGTATATCTGCAGAGACAAATTAACTTTTATTATTATAACTTATAACTTAACAACTATATTTAAACAGAAACATTCACAGGAGTCTACCGAAGTTTGTGGAGTCGTGGAGGATTGGTTGTGCGAGTTCTGTTGAGGTTGTGGTAATGGAACTGGACGTGATTGATGCTCGGCTGCCGTTCGCCTGATTCTCCATCTTTAAACGGTCGTTTTCTGTTTTCAGCTTCTCAATCTCACCCTGTACCAAAACATTAACGTTATTTTTTAACAATCACGTAACTTTCCTTCAGGGCATTATGGGTAAAAACAGTAACAAATCATCACCTCTAGCATTTTAGACAGAACCCACGCCAACATTATGTGACTTTTAGGTTGAATTGTTTAAGTTTGTACCTGCATCCGATTCATGGCCTCCCGTAATTGGTCGAGTTGGTGGGCGGAGCTTAGCGCCTCCAACCGGATGTCTGTCAGTTTCATTTCTTTGTCTCTCAACTCACTCCGGAGCTGTATAACGGTTTCCGCCTCTCCGTCTAAACCCTCCGCCAACCTGCCGGATAAAACCAGGACAGAGTTATTAGCCTGTAGCACCACCTGCTGGAAAGGAAAAAACAACCCCACACACATACAGCATACTCCAACTTACAGGGAGTTTGAGTTCCGAAGAATGGGAGTGGAGCAGCTGGATCCGTTATGATGAAGGAGTTTAGGGGACGAAGGGAGCGAGTCGTTCATTTCCTCGATGTCTGAATGGGACGAGGCGGATTTGGGCGACTTCTTTTTGGTGAACGCCTGTTTAAAAGAGCTGCGTAACTGGAAAAAAAACAAAAAACAAGAAGGAAGCGAGTTGGGAAGAGTTTGGGTTGATGAATGATGATGCAGGGTGTGGATTCCACCCAGAAGAAGCCCATATGGAAAACATACAACTCCACACAGTAAAGACAGTAATGTCTCTGTAAGTGCAGTACAGCATGTGTTATTTAAACATGAAACGTATATAAACTTCAGCTATTTCATTTCTCTAAAGATGTTCTGAGAAAATGTTCCGTTGTAAACACACACTATAGAAATAAACACTGTGGGAACCAAACCTGGGACCTTCTCAATGTTTTTTTACTGGAGCAACATACACTTTAATAGAGTTGAGCCTTTTTTGGTGTCTGGTATTTTTCTTTCAGCGTCTTTCTCTCATCGGGGGTCACCACAGCAACTCAATGAAAAACTCGCATCGTTGATCTGGCATGTGTTTTATACAAGATGTCCTTCCTGGTTCAACCGTGATCCTTTTATCCGGGCTCGGGATGAATAAACATTACGTCACCTTCCTAAGATAATGTCCTAAGTCATATTTTTCAGGTTTTCATTGAAATAAAATTACATAGATTACAATTCACATTTGACATCAGCCATTTTATTACAGAGGTGGACAGCATGGTGAGGAGGTGATTTAGGCACAAAAATTTCAATTTGGTCAAAAAAATTATTAAGGGCATTATTTTAGGAAGGTGATGAATAATTGTTTTTTTTGTCCTAAATGTCCATCAAACAAAAACAAAAAAACTTACTTTATAGGTCGCTATTTTTTTATCGTAAATATAAAAATGATAAATAAATATAAAAATGATAAATAAATATAAAAAGTACTCAGCGTCAATGACTCGGACATTATTGGAAAAGTTGTAGAAATGTTGACGAATAGTGATGGTATCATCAGAAACTTCAGGCATGTATTCTTGAATTTACCATAATATTATATATCTACTGCCCTATAGAACTGATCTTTAAAATTAACAGGACAGCCATATAGGGTTGTTTTAACTCCATATAATAAATATTATACTGTATTATGTTTATCATAAATCTATAAATCAATGTGCAGAGAAATAGAAAAGTATAAAATAAAGTCAGAAAACAAAGAAATGTGAATAATATCAATAATAATATTCATAATAGATAATTTATTGATCTCAAAAGAGAAATTAATTATTTGCATTTAACCCATCCAGGGGTTCACCTAGAAGACCCGCAGTAGTCTGCTGCCCACATTGCGGTGCTCAATGGCACTTCATCCATCCATGATTTACCTATAAAGGGTATATAAGCAGTGGCACCCATGGCCTAATGGATAGGGTGGATTGGGGCATATATATATATATATATATACGTATATATATATATATATATATATATACATATATACACTCTATGTATACTGTATAATATACAGTATAAAAAAAAGGTTTTTATATAAGTTTTAATATATTTGAGTAAAAATATATTTTTCTCCCAAAATCTCAAATGAAAATCTGTGAATGATGGTGCTTTGCTTATTATTTTTATTAGCACCTGATTGGTCAGATTTATTAATATAAAAATAAAAACACTCCGGGGGTGGCATGAGGGCACAGTGGTAGTGCTGTCATATCACAGCAAGAAGGATCTGTGTGGAGTTTGCATGTTATTCCCGTGATCGCGTGGGTTTTCTCCGGGTACTCAAGTTTTCTCCTGCATTCCAAAGATACGCATGTTAGGTTAATTGGTGTCTTTAAAATGGCCCTTAGTGTGTGAATGTGTATGTATGTGACAGATTAGCGCTCTGTTTAGGGTTTATCCTGCTCTTATGCCCAGAGGTGCCGGGTGGGCACCGGCTGGCCCGTGACCACTTGTGGATTAACTGGAAGAAAATGAATTAATGAGTAAAAAACTCCATATTAATAACACGTTTCTGAAATGTTCTATGAATTCTGAAGCATGGTATCGTGAGGGTAAATATACAGTATGTGCTATGTTCGTAAATTAGTGTTACATATCTACTGCTATCTAGTGAAGACCTTCACAAGTATTGGTACAAAATATATACAAAAGATGTGAATGCAGAAAACGCAAACAAAATATTACAGAGCTATTCATCATCATGAGGATGAGCACAATGTCCCCACAAGGACAGAAATATCTGATCATTCAGTCAAGAAAAAAAAACAACATTCTGGACGGCGACAGGCAAAATTCCACAAATGATAAGATCCTCACATGATTACTTTATTAATAATGAAGCATGGTGTCGTGAGGATCAGAACACTACACTGTACAAAGTGTACTGTTGCTGGAGAAAAGTCAGAAAGCAGAGTGCGAGGGAGGTGAAGCGAAGTAGGTTATGATTAGCATAGCATAGGTTAGCAAGCACTAATAATGCTAACACACTTCTTACCTCACAGACCTGCCACAGGAAGCAACGAGGAAACACAGACACAGAAAGCAGACTTAGTGTGTGTGTGTGGTGTGTGTGTGTGTCTACATATACACTATATTTTCAAAAGTATTCGCTCACCTGCCTTGACTCAAATATAAACTAATCCATAGGGTTCAATATGATGTTGGTCCTTTTGCAGCTAGAACAGCTTCAACTCTAAGGGGAAGGCTGTCCACAAGGTTAGGAGTGTGTTTATGGCAATTTTTGACCATTCTTTCAGAAGCGCATTTGTGAGGTCACACACTGATGTTGGACGAGAAGACCTGGCTCTCAGTCTCCGCTCTAAT
>JAOUQV010000004.1:14180199-14193148 GCA_028565295.1 Aspidoras spilotus | reverse complement strand
ATAATGCTGGTGGAAAACGTAAATGAACCCTTATGCTAATGACTTCCATGAAGGAAGCTGCTTCATTCCAAAAAAAACGCACTGCACACAAGAAATTTACCAAAGATTACCTTTACACTCCACAATATTACTGGGAAAATTATTTATGTACTCATGAATCCAAGGTTGAATTGTTCCTGAACAACACGCATCACTACATGTTAAAAGGGCACTGCATACCAACAAAAACAAAATTTTAATGCAGAAAACCAGGTAATTCCAAAGGGTTCACAAAATTATATTATATATATATATATTGACTGAGTAAGATCTGTCCTGAGTACTCCAGTTTCTGGATGTTGTAGGCCTGTCCTGGCTGGCCAGTGTGATGGTGATCACACTCATCAGCCTCCCTGGGAAACTTTATGCCAGTGTACTGGAGAGAAAAATTCAGCTGATAGTTGAACCTCTGATTCAGAAGAAAAAATGAAGCTTTTGCTCTGGTTGTTGAACACTGGAACAGCTTTATACTCTACACAAGGTACTTGAGGGTTCATGGGAGTTTGCCCAACCAGTCCAAATGTGCTTTCTGGACCGGAAAAAGGCACTTTATTGTGACCCTTATGACATTCTGTAAGAGGTGCTTCGGGAGTACAGGGTTAGAAAGGGTCCACGGAGAGGGAAGTCTGGTTGTTTCTGCTCAGACTGATGAGTGGAAGAAGGTGGATGGACAGATAGATGAATGATTTGGTACAATGTTTTGTTGTAAAGAGCACTATAGTAATAAAATTGAATTAATAGCATTACACAAGTAGTTCCCAAAACTGAACATCAGTGACTATGGCACAAAATCTGAAATTGACGCACTGTGGCGCTGAAAGCCAATCACAGTATTTGGTTTGTTTTTTAAATCTTTTTCCTTCCATTGAATTGTCCTGTAAAACACTTCAAACTGCATGAAAGCGTCCATATAAATAATGAGATTAATATTATTATTTTCTTGGAACAGTATGCCCAAAAATGCATATGATGATTATAGTTAGTAATGTTAATTCCAGTACAAGTATAAATTATCATTGAACATTATTATTATTATCATTAATAGTCTTTAAAACATCTGTCCTGTAGCCTATATAGATTTATCATACTGATGGATATTTAGAAGCAGATGGAAACGATGTTCAAATGCACTAAATAACCCTTACTATTGATTGCTTTGCAGGATGTCAAACATTTTAGTGTTGATCGTGTCCTTCCATGCCAAATTGCTCATGCACAAAAAAATCATTTATCCCTAATAGACACATACTTTCTAATAGTCGGTGCCTGAAGCAGCTGCTATACACAGCTATTTTACTATGCAATCTTACCTGCCCTCCTTCCTGTTCTCCCACATTTCTACTCTCAAATGACTGTTCCATGTGTCCATCTATCTTTATGGCACCTGGTTGCATCTCCTTAATGTTTCCGGACCTGACGGTCTCCATGCTTAAAAATTCACAATAAAGTATGCGGCATGTGTTTGCCGTTTGGTAAAATGCAATCTGAAAGGGCTAATAAAAACAATATTTTCATCAGGGAAAGCGTGACAAGGTGTAAGTGAAGTTGCAATAATCCTAACAACCTTCCTGCCTCACTTTACGCTCTTTATCCTTATCCATTACAAACATCCATCACTACATACTCTATCTACCATTATGGTTAGGAGGAATCAATATTGCGTCTAATTTCCAAACAATTGGCTATTTATAGATTCCTCAGTCTCCAAATATGGTTATTTATTCTGTTTTACTATTTATAATAGAATTCCTGGAATTGATATAGTATTAATATTACACACTTATGATCTATTTTAAACAAACCCATATATGCTAATTTTTAAACCATAATTTAGGTCTCTAAATATATAGGTTTTAGATGCTAATTGCAGTATACTGTAGAGTTATGTACATCAAAATTTTAGTAATTATAGCTTTTTTATATGTTGTGGTGTATGAGTTGAGCTCATCCACACCGACACAACCATCAGAAATCATGAAAAGGTAAAATTTACTTGATAAAAAAATGTAAGGAACATTAATTTTATTTATATGGTCAAGAGGTAAGCACCTTATTCAAATGCTTGGTTCTTGTATTTTTCCTCATGACCTCCTGACCTTAAATCTTATATGTTTACCCCTGAGCTAATACTGCATGTGACTACAGTAGAGTTTGTGGAAAACATATACAATGTCTATTAGAATTACAGATGCTTTTCAAAACATATTAATAGAATATACTATAAAAATAAAATATTTAATGTTAAAATTGATAAACTTTTTTTGAAAATATTCACTCATTGTGAATATGATTGTTACAACCCCCACACAAAGGTTTGGAGACAAAAGCAGTTTATTTATTTACTGTTGCACATAAAATATAAAGCACCGAGTGTAGAGTGGAAAACAGAAAGTCCATAACACAAAGACTGAGTGAAAGACAAATAAACATGAGACATGGACATAAAGATTATGACTAGAAAATAACAAAGTCTAGACCAACATGAGACAGAGTTCCTAATCCAATGAGCGAGGATCAAACTGTGAACAATAACAACGCTAAACGCTGTGCCTAATCTAATGACTTAGCAATAAACGTGATCATAGCATAATTCCAGTGGATGGAAAAGTCCATAAACTTGGCCTGGTGCGGTAAGTTGTTGGCCCGCAGTGACTTGCTACCAAACTGCTCTTTAAATAGAAAAGCTGAGCCATTAAGCTTCTTAGTTGAAATGATAGCAGGCAGAAGTAATTAGTCAAGTTACTTTGTGCTTTCCTGAACGTTGTGTGTGAGTGAAGAGATCACAAACATTAGAATGATGCCTGCAACATGTTCTAAAATAGTTGGGACAGGGGGAAGAAAAGACTGGAAAATTTGAGAAATGGAATAGTCCACAGGTGAACAAGTTAATTGTGTATAAAAGGAGAAAACCCGAAAGGTCATTCTCAAGCAAGGATGGGGCGAGGTACACCATTTAATGAACAATTGCATGACAAAATGTTACAACAGGTTAGGAACATTGTTCCTCAGTGTTAAATTGCAAATTATTTGGGGATTTCATCATCTACAGACCATAATATCATTCAAAAGATTTAGAGAATATTGAGAAATATGCAAGGCCCAAAACCAACATTGAATACCTGTGACCAGTGGTGGCCAACCAGTCAAAAACAAGAGCCACATTTTTTACTGTGTTACCGAAAGAGCCACATCATACACATGGGCACACATGAACATACACACAACTCTGCTACAGTATTAAGACCACAAGCCAATCGTTTTCTTCTTCGTCTTCTTCTTTCGGCCTCTCCCTTTTATCAGGGGTCGCCACAGCGTGTCAACCTTTTCCACCTCACTCTGTCCCCTGCATCTTCTGCTTTCACACCAAACAAGCCAGTCATTTTCAACAATGAAAATTGTGTGCACTGCCTCACACACTCAAACTTTCAGTTCAAGCATGTTAACAAACAAAAATATAATAATTTAGAATACCCCTTCTTTTTACTATGCATGTTGCTTAGTGAGACTTCTGGCATTCCTTGCTTTGAACAATCCTCTTCCAATCTGCCTTGTATTCTGTTGTTGCCGCCACTTGAAGCAATTCTTTCACACTGGTGTCAGTCAGAACAGATCGATTTAATGTGTTTCAGGGTAGAAAACACAGACAAGCATATGTTGACCTAAACATTGATGGTATCTTAAGCACAGCCCATTTGACATTAGGGAATTTTTTTCATTGGCACACTTTTCCAGAACTCAATGGTTCCTTCCCTTAAAGCAGGTTTCAGTTGGTCCTCCACACAAATATTGTCCATCTCCAACTCAGCCGCAGTCTCATCTGTGACTAGCGGGGCTTTCACACAGTCTGTCTTTGCATTAAATGGGTCAAGCATTAAATGGGTCGCATTAAATGGGTCAAGAAGAAATGTAATCTGTGGCCTTTTCAACCATAAATCAGTATAAATCAGGTCACAAAGCTTTCGTGCATGTATTCAACCAGCGTTGCATATCTGGTTCTTTGCTTATTCAGAGCAGCACTGGTGACTTGCACTCTGGTGTTTAGCAAAGTGGGAAAATGCGTTAAATCTCCATTTTAAATATAGATCTTGAGTTTCAGTTTGTTCACAAACGCAAAACACTTTGCACCAGGTCAGGCAGCATTTTTAACTTACCCTGCAGGAACAGGTTCAGTCTGTCCGAGTGACACCGCATGTCGAACAAAAAGGCCAGATCCATAACTTACTTGAGGTCAGAGAGCTTGGGATAGTCCTTGTCCTTCTTTTCCATTAACAGTTTCACAGCATCCAAAAGCTCAAAAAAGCGAGAGAGTATCTGGCCTTTTGACAGCCACCTCACAGTGCAGTGCAGTACAAGGCCACCTGGAAGTCCTTGGTACAGCTCAGCAAGGATATTCTTCAATTGCCGGTGGTTATGCGCATTTGTAAATATTTAGTTCATAATTTCCATCACAGGCTTCATGACCATATCTAAATTTAATGATTTAGACACAGGTTGCTCACTGTGGATGATGCTGTGTTGATTCCAAAACTCTGGAAATGTTTGGTCAGGCTTTCACAGCTCCACAAGCCCGTTCAGAGATCTAATCATGGATGGTGCTCCATACGTGGCTATTGCAGTTAGTTTCGGTATGGGTAGCTTTGCTTTCGCAAATGCAGCCATCATTGTTTCTTTTACATCTATGCCACAAGTTCTGTCTTTAAATGGCACAAGGACTTCTTCTTTGACCACACAATCATTTGACAACTGAGGCTTGTCTTTTATGTCACAACATCGCGACACTATGCAAACATACATCCATTCATCCATTATCTTTTACTTAATGTACACTGAGTAGCCTTTCAGCTAGTGCACACCCGGAAATTCTGGGCACATTGGCAGGAAGAACTCTATACAGGGTACCATTCTATTGTAGGGCACATATAGTCACACACTCATTTACACACTAAGAGCTACTTTAGAGATACCCATTAGCCTAACATGCATGTCTTTGGAATGTGGTAGGAGACCGGAGTACCTGGAGAAAACCTGCATAACCATGCACAAAGAAACTCCACACAGGAAAATCCAGGGTTGTCCCATCTGTGCTTCATACTGTGAGGCAACAACACTACCCACTGCCCCACCGTTTCGCCCCACTTGCAAACATATTTTACAAATAGTGATACTGCTCTGCATAATTGTAACACGCCACATTGAAAATCTAAACATTTAGTGCCTTGCTTTTGTGTTGTGTTTCTTTATATTCAGTAGGTATTACAGGTTAAAAATCTGGGTAAAAACAATAAATCAAGACCATTGAACCAGATCTGTACCACTCTGCAACAGGACACCAGGCCAGATCCATTTTTACAGAATGCACCTTGTGCATGTGTGTGTGTACAATGCCAGAAAAGGTGTGAATTTTTATTATATTCACTGAGATTCAAAGCGATTCAATTGTAACAGATAAAATAGAAATAATTTGTAAGCAAAGTGTATGCATATGTTTTATTCCTGACTTGTGGAAACATAATAAAAATATAAATTGTACATAATTATCATATGCTATTTTGTGTCTTGAAGGAAGATGGAAATTTATTTTATTTTGTTCAGGTTATTTATACAGTCTTTGTTTTATTTACCTTATAAATGCGATACTTGTGATCATTTTTCATTGCAGGAACTTCCATCCAAGGAAGATTTTGGTCCAGATTTCCTTGAATAGAGCTTTAAGCTTTAAATTTACAAGAGTGCAAAGGCTGTGCCTTTAAAAATGGCTGAATTTGAATGTAATTCAAATGGGATGGAACTGTTGTATCTACCTTTAACCTTTTTGAATGTTGTAGGTTGAATATGGGACTCAACTGAAATTAGTTGAGTTCTCTGTGGGTTCTGCTAAATATACAATCATCTCAAAATAATGTTGGATTCCAATTTACTACTTATTTCAGTTTGGAGCAGTACACGGCCTGTGAAACTCTTTTCACTAGGCAGTAAAGGATTTAATGAGTAAGGTTTGGTGGCTGTATTACACTCCAAGAACATCAGATACAACTATATGGGTGAGAATCCAAACTATATTTTACCAAGTGTTCCCACTTTGCTAGTGCAATGAAGGATTTCTTTCCTATTTACATTTATTCTGTCAGCAGAAATACAGAGAAGATACACAAAATGGAGTTTGCTAGGACTAACCCTAACAACATGTATTTCATTATGTTTTCTACTTTACATTGTAACTGAATTTTCTTTACACTCATTGAATTTAGTTTGTTTATTTGTTATAAAATTTTCAAGCGAAAAGAGAATTTGACATGCATTTATGGTATTTTAATTGTTATTTAATATATGATGTAAGATTGTATGTGTCAGAATCCCCTAGCAGAACACACACAGAGCACAGCGATGTTGCAGGAAGTATTCACAATGATTTAATTTTTTTAAATAGAACACAGAGAGAAAAGAAACAAAAACAATTTACAGAAACATAAACAGACTCTCTGGCTGACACCTGTGCTGTAGTGCATAAAGGCGTGTCCCTGTTCATGTTCTGCAGCAGGCCACTCACATGCTACCATGAGCCAAGGTTCTGCGTTCCCAGGTTCCTCTGCTGCAGCACGCCATGGCTTCCCAACCACCCAACCCAGATTATGACATCACCTCACAGAATGGCCATGTCCCAGACATCATGCCAAGCACACAAACAGCCGAGGATGGCATGCCGAATGACATCCGCAAGGATACAAGGTTTTTATGAATAAATGTATTGGATCAAGTAACTTGCTACTTTTAATTTTATTGGTTTATACCAGTTTTTGTAACTTTTAGGTAACCATTTTACAGTCTACTACACATTTACTGTGATGAAAAGCATTTTGGTGGATATCTAGATCTCACAATTACATGGAAATTGGTGGGTTAAAAATACACTTCTGTTAGTCAGACACTAGAGGGCCTCAGAGACATTTTGGCCTTAGTTTTCAAACCTCCATGCACAAACACAGGCTTTGTTAATGCTGAGGATGTTGTTTAATTTGTTTAAAATCATGTCACACACACACGCCTATACTCATGATACAGATGTCAGGGGAATAGTAGAGTATAGGATGAACATGCTAACTCCACTTATACTGTACGCACGCCATCTCACCTAGTCAAACCTATGACCTTCCTGTGTTGTGACCACTGCACCACCTTTTATTGCTCACATTTTTGTGGAAATAATTGAAAATTTGTAAGTAACTACTCTATATGTTTTTCAGATTATTTACGATTTATATGCACTACCACCACATATTCCCCTAATTCTTTGAATCCTATCATGATATTATTAATTGTAGCTGGTCAAATGTTTACATTCTTTGCTATCTTGAAATTGCTTGAATTTAACTGTTTTTAAACCGACTGACAATACTCTCACCAAGGTTGGCACAAAGTGATAAGCCATGGCCCAACCTTGATTGAAATGTAAGCCTTTTGTGGATGTTCCCATTATATTTCTATATATCTTGATTACCTCACCTGTTACTGGTTAAGCTGTTAATTGTTACACAAACAGTGTTACACAAACAGTGTTACACAAGCTTTTAGTATTATTGTGACTGAGTATCCCAACCTTACATATATAGCTTCTCAAATTTAGTTGACATATCTTTGGACTGTAGAACGTTCCTGTAGGTTTCTGATAAACGTATAATTAAGTGTCAGTAATGTAAAGTAGATTAGGTTATAAATGCAGAACTATGAATTATATTTTAGTGTATTTGAACCTGGATACAGTATTTAAATGCAATTTTAAAATGCTTCATTTCTGGTGAATTTTTGGGATGATAAATGATAGAACTCTGGTTCTATATGTAAAGTCAGCAATGTCTGTTAAATAACCATATGCAAACACATTTTCAGACTTTTCTATAAGTATCTTTTATATGTGGTCAGTAGTGTACTGATGACAAATAACTTGCTCTGCAAAAAAGATGCTGCAGCCCAGCTCGTAACAACAAGTAGACTTAGGCACTCTGTTTCATCATAGGGCACATCAGCTACAACTGAATCTGACTCACACCTAACCACACAAAACCTAACCACGTACCTGCTCCAGCAATACCTAGAAAAGAGCAACCCTGACCTCAGAGCTGCTGTGCATGTATGTTTTTCATTCTTTCATTTTCAACTAAAATGCAGTTTCAATAAGAATAAAAATGATCTACATTTCCAGTGGGAGAAGATGAGACTCGAAGCAGCTCGAGAGGCCTACTACACCTCCAAAACCTCACCAGCCCCTCCGCACGGCCATCTTTACCTCCGATCCGGCCTGGGGCTGACAGATTTTTCTTCTCTGCCACAGCCGGATTTCACCTCGGCCAAGCGCTTTGAGGTACTCAGCTCATGGTACTCACCAGAACCGGCACTGAGGGCGAAACAGGGCAATGTTCTTATTATTGGTGACTCGATAAGGAGACTAGGCAGTATGAATAATGCTACTGTCTCTTGTTATCCAGATAAACGTGTTATAGACACGAAGAGACGGCTTCCACTGGCACTTCTGCAGTCGTTATCCATGTGAGGACAAATCTGCCCATCTCTGCCCGAAGCAAGGTCCTGATGGAGCACTACCACACACTCCTGGATACTATGGGGAAAAAGACAGATGCTGCAATTATTTTTTCTGGCCCCCTGCCCAACCTATAGTAGAAGGTCAGAAGCATATAGCAGACCCTTCAGACTTTACTCAATTCAATTCAATTCATTTTATTTCAGTTTAATTTTACTCTTGGCCCCATATCTGGTGCCCTCTACCGCTGGGATGGGCTTCACCTGAGTCACCAGGTTCTTCAGTACTCTGTGGGAACACTGAAGATGTGCTATACCAGGACTGACTCATCCCAATGCACAAATAAGGCAAGTAGTCCTCCAGATTATCAGCACAATGATAATGTGCCTGTTCCATGAGCAAAACAAAAATCTACTAGTAAAATTAAAAACCCAAAATACGCAAATAAAGTTTGCCTCAGTAACCTCATACTAATAAAACTAGCAGATACTGTAAACACAGCCAGCATTTTGACTCTAAGGCTAATCTGTTAAATATCAGATTGCTTACTTCTAAAACACTCATTATTAATGAAAACTATAATTGATCAGGGTTTAAATATACTTACAAAAACATGGATTAAACCCAAATAATACTTAGCATTAAATGAAACAACCCCCACTGGATACAGCAATATAAATCAACCCCGTTTTACTGGTAGAGGGGTGTGTCTGCTTAATTTTTTAAGGAAAATTTTACATTACACAAAAGCTAGGACAAAGCTAGGAAATAAAATCTCTTTGTTTCAGACTATTTACAGGTAACAATATACCCGGACAATATTCTGAATTTCTTGAATTTGCAGACTTTGTCGCTAATCTAATCATGTCCCTTGATAATCTTATATTTATTGGGGATTTTAATATCCACTTGACCCTCTAAGACAGCATTTGTAACTATCCTAGATTATTCAATTCAGCTCAATTCAATTTTATTTATAAGGCGCTTTTAACAATGGGCATTGTACTAAAGCAGTTTTACAGAAAACGTTTTATCCCAGATGAGTAACGAGTTATGTAGTCCATCAGAATATTACACGGCCAACTCAAAAAGGTGGTCACAGGCTGGATTTAATATTAAAAATTGGATTCGATATTGAAAATATATATGCTTTCGGAAGGGGGCGTTAGTGCAAGTGGGCCTTTCCGAGCAACCAATGCACCATAAGTTTAGTAGGTACCGTTATGTGGTGTATGTGGGTTTAGAATAATCAGGGTTGGTTCAGAAGGATGTAATTTGATATTACCAGACTTTAATATTACCAGACATGGTCCAAGGATTGATTGTATAGGATAATATAAGTAATGGTGAGTTATGTTTTTATTTTTAATATTTTTAATAAAAGAGTTTGATCACCATGCTTCTTATTGGTACCTTCTGTTTTAATATTTCTATTCTTAGAGGGCAAAGCAATAACTAGTTGATAGTAGGTGGATATTTGCATGTACACGTGTACCTCTTAACTAGTATTTGTGTATATCTGTATATGCAGAGGTGAATCTACACTTGTAATAATAGTAATAATAGAGTATATATTTGTTTGATTTGTTTTCATTACTAGGGTATGTATAAGATAGCTTTAAATAAGGGTTTTTAATAAAAAAAGTGCTGTGAAAATTAAAATGATAGTGTTAGTGTATTTTATTTTATCTGTTTATCTGAGTTGGGTCTGGCTGCTTGTAGGCCACTGCTTTTCCTATAGCACTGTTATTTTTTCTTTTAACACTGTTTCCCTTTAAAACGGCTTTTTCACCTAAAAATGTAATTTACTCATTTATATCCTTCTTAAATTGCATTAAGATGTCGACCCATACTGAGCCATCCAGGTTAATTTCCTGGTTTTAATTTATGGTATAATTGAACACAATGGCACATCCTCTGGTGTTAGTGTATTAACCATGTAGGTTCTTTTGTATTTTTCTTTTTTTATGCTGAGTGATTAGGGGTACCCTGGCCACCCCGTAGTGATCCGAGGGTGAATTTGATTATTTGTTCATTATTATTAATTTTTCTTTTTATTTAATTGATTTGATGTGTATGTGATTGACACTGTTAATGGTGTTTGTGTGTATTATCTCCTCATCCTTGAATGCTTTGCTGATCGTTTGCTGGAAAAATGTCATACGATAAAGTCTATTTTCTTAAAATCCACCGTATCAATAATTTATTTGAGAGACCCCTACCATGTATCAAAATACGGCCCAGTCAGTGCATACAAGTATCTGGGGGTTTTAATGATCTGGTTTTATCCCCACAACGGGACTTTATGAACTTTTCAATAAAAAAAATTTAATATCAGGCTAAAACACAAAACAATATAATTATATAACTAATAGGTCAATGATATACATTTTTCTATTCTACTAAAATATTCAACACAATACAGGATATGTACCTAAATCCTATAAATCAGCAGTGATTAAACCTCTACTTAAAAAACCTGACCTGAACCCCAGTCAAATCTCCCTCAAACCTTTCCTTTTATTAGTAATGTACTAGAACATTTTGTAGAACAGCAGTTATGTTAATATCTACACAACATACATGAAATCAGTGAGGTTTCAGGCCTCATTACAGCACAGAAACAGCACTAATGGCCAACTAATGGCATCTGATTAATGTAAAATGTGGTGTCCCTCAATGTACTGTTTAGTTACACTACTTTTCTCCCTGAATATTCTGCATCTAGGTAAAATGATTCAATGGCATGGTATCGGTTTCCATTGCTACACCGATGGCACACAGCTGTATGTTTCAGCAAAGCCAGATGAGAGGCATAATCTTAATAAAGTTGAGATTTGTGTAATGGACATTAGACAATGGATGCTAAATAACTTTCTTCTTCTTAACTCTGATAAAAGAGACGTGCTACTTCTTGAACCACAGGCAGCTAGAAGTAAGCTTTTTGATTTTAAAAAAGAAAAATACAAAATACAAATGGTTAGTACACTACGTGCAATTGTGTTCAATTATACCATAAATTAAGTTTGCATGGTAGTTCACTCCCTGTGAAGCAGTAAAAGATCTCTGTGTTATTAATGACTTAGTGTCTCATTAGAAGTTCATGTAAACATTACCAGGAGAGTCTATGTTCACCTTTGCATTGCTAAGATAAGAAATACACTGACATTCCATAATGCTGAAATACTAATTCATGCCTTTGTTACTACTAGACTAGGTTATTTTAACTTGACTACTTGACTACTGCATTGAAAATGTGCAGGCAGCTTACAGTGTTTTAGAATAGCAAAAGTTAGAGTAGGTGACAATTATCTCTTTTACAAAGCCGCCCAGTAAGGGAACAGTTTTCAAATAATTATTCAGGAGTCAGACACAGTCTCAATGTTTGAGTTTCAAGACACAAAACATAGTTGTTCAGTCAAGCATTCTGCTCATATTGTTAGTCCCGCTTAAGTAAATCTGCAGATCTGGTGGGTTATAGGCACCAGAGTATTGTTAAATTCCTGTTTTTACTTCAGAATCTCCTTTTTTACTATTCTGCTCTTGCTAGTCTCAGTGGAATTTGTAATCTAACGCATGCCACAGTTCTTAAATTTCTCCATGTCTAATAATTTCTTTCTCTGCTATTTCTCTCTTTCTGCTGAGGTACATACACTACCACAGAGAGAGTGCTGAGCTGACCTCGTCTCCGTCACCCGCCTAATGCACCCAGATGTCACACTTCTCCACAGACATTTTACCAGATTTAATCTGTTATAACTTCATCTCTCAATTTTCCAACCTGTGTTGTCCCTCTGATGTTCTTATTCCTAATCATGTCTGTCCTGGTCACTCCCAAAGAGAACCTCAATATCTTAATCTTAATAATCAGATTAATCAGAATGTGTGCCTATATTTTTAATTATCAGTGTTGGCAGACTTGTTGTCTGGATTGGTGTTATAATGGTTTTTGTTAGTGGTATAGAGACAGAACATTATCAATGATCTCAGATTATCGGTGCAGCATAATTTTCAAAATGTTTTTCCAAAGTTTTTTTGATGAAATCAAACTTTCTACTTAGAGAGCAACATTAATTGTAAATCAATTTCACTTGCTGTTTTGCAAGTCGAACAGGAAAAAGGTAGAAATGAGGGGCCATTAACAAGGCCCCTTGTTAATGGTCTGTGGTGGTGACCACAGACCATTTCTCTGTTTTCATGTATTCGGGCTGACGTTTCGTAGTGTAGCTCATCCAGAATGGCACATCAATGCGAGCTGTGGCAAGGTTTGCTGTGTCTGTCAGCACAGTGTCCAGAGCATGGAGGGGATACAAGGAGATGTGAAAGGGGATGTAAGAGGGCAACAATGCAGCAGCATGATTGCTACCTCCTCCTTTG
>JAOUQV010000004.1:14137024-14148309 GCA_028565295.1 Aspidoras spilotus | reverse complement strand
TGCACCAACAATTTGTCCTCTTTTGAACTCTGGTATGTCACCCATAATGTGTGCATTGCAATATTTTGAGCAAAACTTTGCTCTTACCCTGATAATTGAACCTTCACACTCTGCTCTTACTGGTGCAATGTTCAATTAATAAGGATTGGCCACCAGGCTTGTCCAATTTAGCCATGAAACCTCCCATGCTAAAATATCAGGTGTTGCCGTTTCATTTTCTAAACCCTGTAACATAAATGTAATTTAATTGTTTATTATTAATATAAAACCATTAAAATGTAAAAGTTAGCTTGTTTCATAAATGCAAAATCTATAAAAATTAAACATCTCTAACAAACATTCTTGTGCCCAAGATGTTTACACAGTAATGTACAGCATATACAGTAAGCATATTGTATATGGATATAATGATGCACTGTGCATTAGAACATGCATATTGCAAGTCTATCATACAATATAAAAATTAGATGACATACTTTTGAGAGATTGAGAAGAACTTGGATTGCCAACGTGATGATCTCCATTGACGGAACGCTTCGGTTGCAGCTTCTTATCAAAGTGAAGATGGTGTGCGTTGCTCCACTGTTTACAAGGTGCCGACAGCTCTCCGGGGAAAGTCTTGTTGCAGTTTCTAAAAACAATACCAATGTATATTTAAGACCCATGCGTTTAATAAATATGCACCAAAATGTGTTGAACAGTAAAACAAAAACTTACCCAAATGCTTTAGGGCAGTTATAATATAGGCATAATTCTGATATTCCAGAAGGTAACGCAGGGCAGTTGTAGTTTTGTGATACAGCTTATCTTCTTCCTTAGCCTCTCTGTTAACTTTTTTTAAACGATGCCTGGCAGAGATTATTTTGGTTGTGTCATGAAGTGTCCTTGAGTGATGACCTCTCCAGAGTGCCTTAAAAAGCAGATAGGACATTATTGTCAAATTATGCATCAGCATAGACAACTTCTTCAATAAATAGAAAAAAGGAACCAATATATTAGCCTGACCACAGTTGACCTACACATGTTCCATCATACAATGTATTAAAAACTGTATGCCTGCCTGCCCTGACAAGCATATGGAATTGAGGAACATCCCATTCTCAGTCCATATGATTAGTCCACCCTTGGCAGCTACAACAGCTTACTTTACCACAAGGTTTATGACTGTGTTCATGGGACCATTCTTCAAGAAGGACATTTGTGAGGTCAGACACTCATGTAGGATAAAGCCTGGCTCACAGTCTCTGCTCAAATCTATCCCAAATGCATTCCATCTTCATTGTCCTTTCCTTTCAGTGGAACTATATACTTATGGAAAAAAGTATTTTTTATAAAGCCATAATATTCAGCAAATAAACATAATTGAGTTAATATTCTTTGTCAACATTTAGAGAAACTTCACCTGAAACTGACCAAACCTTGCAGGTAACGGTAAAATGAGCAGATAAGATAAGATGAATATTTGTGTGACACCTTTACCTGGAACATTATAAATCCATGTTGCAGTCTCTCTTTCCGGCGTCTCACAAAGAATCTTCTGACAGCGTGCTGGATCAGAATGGCCGCTTGATTGCGACGATAAAGCCAAGCCTTCACTGCTCTCTGGGCTGTAATTATTTTCTGCCTTTGAACAAGATATCGCTTTCTCTGCAGTCTGGCTAAAAAGCAGCGCTACATTTTGGATAAATATAGGAATTTACATTTAAGAATAAAACAAAACACAATCAGACAAGCTTTCAACAATAATCAGTTTTTGTATAAAAATAACTTCTTGCTCTTAATTAATGCGGTCGCATAATTTTTCTCTCCCTTATGCTTCTCTTGTTTATACTACTACTACTACTACTCCTCCTCAGAGATGTTCTTCACTCTGCTCTATAAACTAAGAAATTATGGATTTAATTAAATGGTCTCTAAATGCAATCAACACCATCTTCTCGAAGAGAATTGTGGGTTTGGGGAAACCAGTCTGTCCTGACGGAACGTTTGTAGCTGGCTACACGATGAACTAGTGTATGACTCTTTCCTTGTAAGGACATTGAGGACGTCTATTTATTCTGAACAATGATCATAGGGATTATGCTGATTGGATTTTGCACTGCCCTGATCCATCAAGAATTTAAAATAAACAGCTGTTTTAAAGCTGCCCAACAATTTTTGACTCTAAGGGCAGAGTTGTCAGCATGCAGATTGTGACTTTCAATCACAGCCTTGATACAATCATAGCTATTTCGAAGGCAAATTCATCGTAAGAGAGACCGAAATGGACAAAAGAATATAATGGATTATACAGGAGTGTTATTTTATCTTCCTTAAAATAACAAACGAGGCTTAATCTTTGTTTTGGCTCCCCTACATTATCTTTAGGCCTTCAAGGCTGTCACTGTGATAACATTATTTAGATAGAACAGATCGTAGATTAGCACTCTCTCCTCGCCTTCATTGTTTTTCACCCTTACACCCAGTGGGATGGACTATCGACAACTCTATTCTTAATTGTTATGTGACATTTTAATGTGCTAATTGGTCTCCCATGTTTTTTTTTTAATATATACGGTTTCCTTCCGATAAGGGTAAACCGGCACACTGGGCCGCCTCTCTTTTTTTGGATAGTTCACCCCACCAAACCTAGCTCACACCACACATTTTTACCCCACCTATTTTTGTAAAGTGTCCTTGGGTATGTTGAAAGGCGCTATATAAGGTGAAATGTTATTATTATAGTAATATAATGCAGACATGTTAGATAGCATAGCACATAATCACAGACAAACCGAGAATATCCAACTTATTTATATGCAATTTACAAATTCATGCCATATACTGGAACACAAGTCTTTTCTATTCTATGTTTATTTATCAATAACAAAATAAAAAAATTATAATAAACCAAATCACAGTTTAGTACCTGGATATAAATGACAGAAGAGATCTGCTTTTTGGCTGCCTCCAGTGCCCAATGAACTCGCAATGCCCTCTGTATCCTCACTGCACACAAATGATGATAAGCAGCAGCAGCAAAACGATGCAGTCTTGCAGCGTCATTGGCCTAAAGAATTGAAAAAAATATAAAAATAAATAAATAATCTAACTTTGCAATGGTTTATTTTTTTGTGGACTGACTTCAACTAGCTGGGGCACCGTTAAATGTCAGTTTGTTTTTAAAATGTAATATTATTTAAAGTACAAATATTATAATATAAATACACATACAAATATTTAGCGATTTGTAAATCAGAAACCATCCATTAAAAGAATTTGATTTGTAAATTGACATTTAAACAAAGAAAGTAAGGTATTTTTTTCAGGATAATGTGTCTTGCTACAGAAAAGGTTGTGCATGTTCAATCAAGGGTTCTCTCTCAGATTTCTTAGGGAAGTCTAGGCACTGAAAAGAGTGCGGTTCTAAAATGAACTCTGCCAGGAAAGAATGGCAAGGTCTGAATTTACCAGAATGCAGCATGTGTACAGACGAACTTTGATTTCGACAAACAGATCAATAGACGTAATGCTTATCTACTACATGATGATTTTTTTTTGTTGTTGTCTAAAACAACTTGTGATCACTCTGTTAAACAGAAACATCAACAGGCAACAACTTTTCATAAATGAGCATTACTGCATGTAAAGTCAAAGCAGATTTATAATTATTTAAACACTCCTGACATAACCTCAATACAAACATCAATTGTCTATTAGAACCTCTGGTGGTGAATTTATACATTTGACCCAATCAGGTCACATATGTCCTAAAAATAGTTCAAAAAGAGCAAAAAATATTTAATTATTTAATTAAACAGGGAACCCGCTCACACCTGATTGCCATGGCATTTATACATGGCATTTAACTTAAATAATCGGATAACTAGGTTACATACTTTTGCCTCTTAGAGATACAGTAATTTGTGATTATCTTCCTTAGTAAATAAATGGCCAAATCTAAACTTGTCAGTTGGTTGATTTCAAGTGCCAGTGTACAATGTGAGCACAAAACATTTGTTGAATCGTTGATCGTAACCCAATTACCCCAACAGGAAAACATTTAAATGTCACTATCAGCAACCATGGATGGTCTCTAAAGCTGTAAACTACATAGAAAGTGTTCTGGGCTATATTACCGCTTCTGTTTCTGCAGGGTAAACTCTGCGCTGACCACTGAGTGTATGTGATACTAATAGATTACACATGAAACTTTGAGTTGATGCAACTGCAGCTTGCAATGTGGAGGGATATTCCGATAAAGTCGGATTATATATCAGGTGGAAATTAATTAATTTCAGTGGCCATTTTAATGACGGATGCAGGGTCATATTCATATGCAAGTTTCATCAAATACAAGTCACACAACTGAATGACAATTTAGCATTTCCAAATCTACCTAGCGTGCATGTCTTTGATCTGCGGGAGGAAACTGTAGTAAATCCACAAACACATGGGGTATCGGTTTGTTTTAGTGCTTACCCTGTATTTAACCTCACCCCAAGATATTTAAGTGGATATTGGGCTTTAAAAATGTACATTTTGGAAAACCTTTTAAAAAAATTACCATTTGAATTGATCTTTTCACCTTAGTGGCTCTCCACATGGATTGTACAAAAACAACACATGTCTTTATTCTGAGGAAATCAGCTCGTTGTTTCCTAGCAATCAGAGTTTCCCTCCATCTTTGCTGAATTACACGGACACTGTGTTGGATTTCTTGAAATCTGAAAGGGGGGGGAAAATCAGAATTAGTTCAAGTAAGCACAGCATTGCAAGACATGCCTACTTTTAATCTATTGTTACCTTAATCTCTGCAATCTTGTTTTTAGACATCTGTGGATGGTTGCAATGGCAGTTTGTTTGGAGAGGTAGTCACGTCTAGCGCGGCATCCTCTAAACCAAGCCTGAATTTTTAACGCCGCTTGTCTCTGAACGTAAAGCTTTCTTACACGGTACGCACGGAATTCTCTCTGCAATAAACACATTTTTTTGTCTAACAAATACAGAACCATTTTAATGTTGAGATAATGTCTTGAAATGTCTTACTTGTATCAGAACTGCAGACTTCCTAAGTTTGAGGAATTGTTCCTGCTCCCTCTGGCGTAATTTATAAGCTCTGAAGTGCTTTTGAAGAACACATGCAGCTGACTTCTGTTTGAGAAACCTGCGTCTTTCAATCATTCCACGATAAGATTCCTGTCAGGGCAAATGAATGGTAATTAAATAAAAACATTAAGAGCTTCATTAATGTGCAAAGATAAACTTATATGTAATATACAAGTTAGAATATACCAACCTGAATCTTTATTGTACTTGCTTTCATTTTTTGAAATTTTCTGTATGCGATAAACCCACGCACTCGTGCTTGAAGGGTGCGGATACAGTCCCGTGTCCCAAGATATTCCCGTCTCTGTTCCACTTTTGCCCTGTGTGCCAAATAGAAAGTCTGTACTTTAACAGCAGCACTCCGTTGTTTTAGATAACGTCTCCTAGCCGTCCACATCCGGTAATTAGCTTGCAGTTTAATAGCACATGAGCGCAACTGTATGTAGCGTCTCCGGTGTAGATGCATACACAGTACAGACTGAATCCTCACAGCTGCTTGTCTTCTTTTTTCCAGTCGTCTTGTAAGCATTTGCCGTAATGCACGCTGCAATGTCAGTGCAGCTTTCTGAATTCTAGTGAACTTCCTTTGCTCTTCCTGGACCAGTCTGCATGATCTGTACCACTGCTGTATTAAGAGCACCGCCTTCTGGATTCTGGACTGTTGCACTCTGTGATAATGTGCTCTGTATGCACGTTGAATGGTAACTGCTGCAGCTTTTGCCTTCATAAAGCGTCGCCTGTGAATGGACATCCGTAGATAGTACTGGATTGTCCTTGCAGCTTTGATCCGTTTCGCTAAATCTCTTCCCCTTTTGCCTCTAAATGATTTCTGCAAGCACACCGCGGCATGCTTTAAACGCTGGTATCTTTGCCTTTCGAGAAACCCAAGCTTCAAAGCTCTAAATCTCTCTTGGAGAACTTTTGCAGCCCATTGCTGCCTTTTGAACAACAGTCTTTGCTTGCACATTCTTACTGTTGCCTGAATGACAGTGGCAGACTTGTGCATTTTTGCCATATGTTTTCGAACTGCATAACCTCGATAAGATGCCTGAAGATATACGGCACACTTTTTCATTGCTAAATATTTGTGGCGGGCTGCTTTAGTATAAATGTAGGACCGGAAATGCCTCTGAATTATGAGAGTTGATAACCTCAAAGCTTGATACTTGGTTTTCTCTCTATGTCGTCTGAAAGCAGTCTGAATAATAGTAGATGCCTGATGTTGGATAATCATTTCCTTTCGGACACTCTGACCTCTGTACCAGGCTTGAATGGTAAGTGCAGCACAACGCAATTTCAAAAACTGCTTCCTCTGTCTTTGAGCTGCTTTAACGGCTCGGAATCTTTGCTGAATAGCAACAGCAGCATGTTTCATACACAAATATCGGGTCCGTGCACAATAAGCCCTATAAGTGCTCTGTATGACGATACAAGCCTGGTGCTTTTGTATCAGAACTTGTCTGGCCTTCATACCACGAAATGCTGCCTGTAAAACAATAGAAGCCCTATTTTTTATTAAAACCTCAATGGCTTTTTTTCGGATTTGTTTGGCTTTGTAGCATCTTTGAACAATTCTTGATGCCCAAAGTAGCCTCTGGTAGTACTTTTGGTTTATATACTTCCTGATATAGGACTGAATGGTTATAGCCGCTTTAAGTTTTACTTGCATTTGCTGCCGGACCTTCATTCTCCTGTAAGCTGCCTGAATCACAAGTACAGCATTATACTTCTTCAGATAAGCTTTCCGCTGTTGTCTTGAAGCCAGAATGGCACGGTATTTTTGTTGGCAACATACAACTGCTTTTCTGATGGACAAGAAACGCTTCTTTTCTTTGTAAGCCCGGTACTGTCTCTGGATGAGGATTGCAGCAATTTTCATGGCTTGGTAAGGCAACCTTACTCTGTGCATTCTGTACCATGCCTGTATCAATGTGGCCGCTCTGTGTTCTTTTTGAATCTCTCGTCTTGCTTTCATACCTCTGTATGCAGCCTGCATGGTTATGGTTGCTTTACGAATGGCACAGTACTGCATATGTTGCATGTTTGTGAGAACACTGGCTCGGTATCTCCTTTGCATCAAGACTGTTGCCTGCTTTAAGGCCTGATACTTGGTTTTATCTCTATGTCTTCTGAAAGCAGCCTGAATAATAGTAGATGCCTGATGTTGGATAATCATTTCCCTTCGGACACTCTGACCTCTGTACCAGGCTTGAATGGTAAGTGCAGCACAACGCAATTTCAAAAACTGCTTCCTCTGTCTTTGAGCTGCTTTAACGGCTCGGAATCTTTGCTGAATAGCAACAGCAGCATGTTTCATACACAAATATCGGGTCCGTGCACAATAAGCCCTATAAGTGCTCTGTATGACGATACAAGCCTGGTGCTTTTGTATCAGAACTTGTCTGGCCTTCATACCACGAAATGCTGCCTGTAAAACAATAGAAGCCCTATTTTTTATTAAAACCTCAATGGCTTTTTTTCGGATTTGTTTGGCTTTGTAGCATCTTTGAACAATTCTTGATGCCCAAAGTAGCCTCTGGTAGTACTTTTGGTTTATATACTTCCTGATATAGGACTGAATGGTTATAGCCGCTTTAAGTTTTACTTGCATTTGCTGCCGGACCTTCATTCTCCTGTAAGCTGCCTGAATCACAAGTACAGCATTATACTTCTTCAGATAAGCTTTCCGCTGTTGTCTTGAAGCCAGAATGGCACGGTATTTTTGTTGGCAACATACAACTGCTTTTCTGATGGACAAGAAACGCTTCTTTTCTTTGTAAGCCCGGTACTGTCTCTGGATGAGGATTGCAGCAATTTTCATGGCTTGGTAAGGCAACCTTACTCTGTGCATTCTGTACCATGCCTGTATCAATGTGGCCGCTCTGTGTTCTTTTTGAATCTCTCGTCTTGCTTTCATACCTCTGTATGCAGCCTGCATGGTTATGGTTGCTTTACGAATAGCACAGTACTGCATATGCTGCATATTTGCGAGAACACTGGCTCGGTATCTCCTTTGCATCAAGACTGTTGCCTGCTTTAAGGCCTGATACTTTTCACATTGCTTTTTTGTTCTGTATTTTCTCTGGATCACAATGGCAGCCATTTGCATTTCTGAGATTCTTTGTCTCACCATCATTCCATGAAATGCTGACTGAATACACACTGCTGCTTTTTTCATTGCGATATACTGCTTTTCAACAATGTTTCTTTGCTTGTTGGCATGAAACTGCCTCTGGATGACAGAAGCTGCCCATTTTTGTCTCCTATATTTCACCAACTGCAGATGTCCTCGAACATGTGCCTGAAGAACTGTTGCAGCCTTGGATTTCTTTGATATTTCCTGCCTTACTTTCATACCGCGATATGCACTTTGTAGAACCATTACAGCTTTTTTTATTGCAAGAAATTCAGATCGCTTTTCTTTTGTCATCCTTAAACACTTGTATCGTTTTTGAATGAATAAAGTAGCCTGCTTTAAGGTCATAAACTTTCTCTGCTCCACATGCCTCCGATAATGAGACTGGATCACTTTGGCAGATTGCTGGAGGCAACTGATTCGCTTTCTCTCTACTTTGCCCCGCCACGATGCCTGAATTTGTACCGCTGCACACCTTAGGGACAAGTATTTACTTCTTAACTGCTTTCCAATTGTTCTAGCCCTGTACTGCCTTTGGACTATAATTGCAGAATTTTTCAAAGACAAGAAAGATCTTTGAGTCACAAATCTTCTATAAGCAGTCTGGATCACAAGAGCAGCCCGGTGCCGCTTTGATATTTCTCTTCTTGCCATCCATCCTCGGAATGCTGCTTGAAGAGTAACAGCTGAAGATTGCATCTCTTCAAATCGCTTCTGCTCTCTCTTTCTTAACAAGCAGGACTTATACCACATCTGGATTAAATTTACAGCTTTCCTCATCTCACGTATTTGTTTTCGGACAAGAAAAGCCCTGAAAGAGCTCTGTATGATAACGGCAGATTGATGGTACTTCTTGAGGGTTTGAAACCTGCGTCTCTGTTGAGTTCCTCTGAACCACGCCTGAATGATAACAGCCTTGGATTTCTTGGTCAGATATTGTTTTTGACAATGATGCATTCTATACCAGGTCTGGATCTTGAAAGCAGCAGAATTCCTCAAAGTCATTTTTTTGGCGTGCCATTTACAAAAAGCTGTCTGGATGACGACTGCAGCGCAATTCTTCTTCAGGAAAATGTGAGCCCTCCATTTCCTGTATGTTTTCTATAAACAAGCAAAAAACGATGAGTAGTGGTGTGTGATACTGACAAAAAAAAAATTATAGCTCACTACTGATAATTCGACCGCAACGTCAATTTTACACAAAACACATTCTGTTACAGAAACTTTACATTTTTCAAAACTTTTCCCCAAAAATGACCCCTTAAAACATTTCTGGCCCACTCCAGTGTCCCCTGATTGAAATTTCTTTTTTAAAAATCAGGTTTGTCTTTAACTGCATAGTTCACACTGCATTTTATCTTAACCTTCTCTTCCTAAGAGAATAATTACCGTTAACCATCAACTAGTTAATCTGCTAAGCTCCTCTCAACTCCTGAAAAATATAACTTACCCTGTTTGTCAGTATTTATACATGTTCAGTATTTTGGAATTATGATGCTTTTCTCCCATAGGAAATGTACTAAATGCCATTTATTCTCACAAACATATAGACTATTTAATAAAATGATTAGGGTACTGCTGTGGCTTGACAACTGTATGCATTCCCCCATTGTAACTTTTGGCATATTGAAGAGATTCTATTCACCATTATCACCGAAAGCTCACCCACTGTGATGTACTGTTTGTGCCCATACAAGGCAGACTGGAATTTGTAGTAAGCCCAAATTCTGGTTACAAAAAAAAAAAAATTAAGATGTTACACATTCTGCGAGTTTACTATAACTCTGAATTACATTTTTATTCCTCATTTCTGTGATTTAGTCTGTTTTCTCCACATTATGGACATCATGATCCATTATGGTGCAGTGAATACATGCACTGTGAAGTCGTGTTTATGACCGGTTTTCTCAAAGTGATTGACTTACTTGATAATGTCTGCTCGCACATTAGTTTTTCCAATCTACAGCCAATTTGGTAATACTCTAAGTATCATCAGATCATTGACGCATTGAAACTTGTTCCATTTGCATTAATCAGAAAAAAACTTTACACTGCCGTATATATTGACTACTATTTACATGTGATCAGTAGCCAACATCTTACCTGGATTATGACTGCTGATGCCGTTTGCAAAGCAAAGCGTTTTGCTTCTTTCATTCTTCTTAAGTGTTCTCGTAATAAATGACCTCTCCAGATAGCCTGAATGACTGTTGCAGCCATGTTCCGTCTGTTCAGCCTCTTTTTTTGTATGAAGCAACGCACGAGTGCCTGGATTTTTGTCGCGGCCTGGTTCTTCCGCTGTTTATGGAAAACGTGTTAGACATATTTAATTATGCAACAATAAACAGTCCTTTTTTTTTTGCCAATACATTACCACATGCAGCCGCATGTCATTCCGCAGCTTATGCCTCCTCCATGCACACTGAATAACTCTGGCAGCTCTAGTCTCATTTCGGAGATCCAGAAGTCGAGTGCAGAGGAATGACAGGTAACATATAACCACCTTGAGAAGGGGAGGAGGAAAAAAAACAACACTCATTATTTACAAACCATGTTGCTCTTAATGTATTTATTACATAAATATAGACATTTTAGAATTTAAACAATGTTGAGAGACGAACGTTATATAAACAATCTCAAAACTGATGAAATGTCATTTGGAACTAATTTGCATTAAAATGCAATTATTTTGTGAGAAAAATTAAGACAAACCCCATATTTATTAGTACTTAAAACGGTTTATAAGCAAATTCAGTAGTAACTACAAATTAGAACATTGTTAAATTGGTATTCTCTTGATTGTTGAAGTGAGCGGCGTTACCATGGCAAGATCCCAAGAGCTCGCTGAGGGCTTAAGAGATGTTGTAGATACATGAGTCTGGGAAAAAATTTAGAACAACTGCAAACATGGCAATGACCCAAAACATTCCAGTAAGTCCACCAAGGAGTCAAAGAAAGAAATGGAGTGTGCAGCTATGATCAAGTCAAAACCATGATTTTCCGGGTTGATTTGAAAATCCGCAATCTCCATGCAGCCTGGAGGAGTAGGAATAACTTACTC
>JAOUQV010000004.1:14063673-14074860 GCA_028565295.1 Aspidoras spilotus | reverse complement strand
TAATAACAGGACAGTGTATGATAAAGTTATATAGCTAAAGTGTGTCAATAAAGTGTCTGTGCGTAGTTAAGTGACTATGATGAGTATTGCACTCTTTAGTGATATATAATACTTTCTGTAAATACATGTTTGGAAATAAATCATTCTGTTCTCACTATTTAACGCATAATTTACACAAATAAACACATTTTAACTTGCTTACTATATATGATCGCTAGGGCTGCAACAGCTGACCAGAAAACGGGATGCTCAGTCAGCTTATCCCAGAGAAATTGATATTTAAATATATTATCAGATATACACTGTAATTTTGTTCCTTAATTTCTGAAGTTTCTGCACATCAGACTAACTTTTCTAAGCCAGTGTGAGATTTTGAAGTATTTTTGCTGCTTAGGCATTCTTTCAGCACTAGTGAGTGTTATGGTATGACAGCCCAATGATGCAGCAACACCAATACTTTTCCCCCTAAGCTGCATAGTTTCTTCCAGTCTCCATTTTCCCAAATGCCTTTACTTAGCTGTACCCCTTTTGTTTTCCTTATGCAATTGCATTATAGTGCATACTCTGTGGAGGAAAAAAAATGTCTGGACGCAGTGCATTTCCCAGAGATTTGTTTTCCAGTAATTTGCGAAGGACCGACTTCCTGTTCCATGTTTGTTCTGTTAAATGTCAACAACGCAGCAAAGCAAAACAGGCAAGTGCCATCCAGCTCTGCCTGACTAGCCGGCCTGGGACTAACGTCCTCTTGTATGCACACTTCGCTATGTAACTACTTTGGTTTTCCTGGATTAAAGAATGAGGTGTGAGGCGTCAGTGACATGAATGGCTTTCTCAGTCAAGTGTCCACTTAGGTGTAGCCACTTATCTTTGAATAAAAGCCTCTTTTAAAAGCCCTATTTAGCATTTCACAGTGTAAACCTGAGAAACGGACACTGTATTAATTTAAAAATTAAAAAAATAAACACTATACGCACACCAGTTTACTGCTTTTAATTGTAAACATACCTGTTTTTTTGTTAAGTAATCTGCAAGCGTGTTTAGCAGCTTGTAGTAATTCTCAAACCAGGGAAGATAGCTGTAACAAGAAGAGAAAAAAAAAAAAAGAAAAGAAAGAAAGAATGAGACATGGATTCTGGAGGCAAAAGTAATTATCATGACACAGAAAAACACGAGAAGAAAATGAAAATCCCACAATTGCAGCCTCCAAAAACCGGTTTGTACCACAAAATCCGCCCTCTACCTTCCCGTCTGACCTTGACATTTAACCCAGTGGCTTTAGGCTTCCTCCAGCAATTTTTAGCTCCAGTCAAACATCCCTATTATCACATTCTTTGTACTTGCTCATACCCGCGTTTTAAACATTCCAGTCAAGGCAGTACTTTAAGGAGTGGGAAAATAAAAAAGATTCGGTTTCTTTAACAAAATAGCACGATTAGGACACTGTAGCCTGTAATAAGCAAGGGACAGCGTTGTGGGTAGGGGGGTGGAAGAGATGCAACGGTTTACAAGCATGCCGCGTCCATATGCACCAGCACAACCCAGGCGTCTTTCTTTTTTTTTTTTTTTGTTGTTGCTGTTTAAATGCCTACCAAGTCTGAGTGATTAATAAAAAAACATACTGTCTCTGTTATAACTAATCACACAATACATGGCCGAGAGACAGCATATCACATATTCCCAACATCGTGTTTTTTGTTTAGCTTGACACAAACTTGGCAAACTTGTCAGGATTCTGGAGGTGGAACAGGGCCAACATTTTGTTTTTAGCTTAGAGGTTGCAAGAACACACACACACACACACACACACACACCATTTATTTTGTTATGCAATGTAATGAAAAATGCGAACTGCTCAGTTTTTTTTTTTTAATTTAGCCTTGCCGTTTTATAGAAGTCTCACACTTAATTGAAGCTGATTACATCATTGAGGCGATGATTTGTGTACGTGTGTGCGTTGCCAAAATATACAAGAGCAAAACTGGAGAAAAAGAAGCACTAATAACAAACAAAAAAAGTTGGATTGTAATCAAAAAAAAAAAAGTTTTTGTGAAGCAGCAGTTATTATTATTTTATTTTTTTAAATACAACTCCGTGCTCAACTGCAGGCAGCCAGATGATGAGCGTTCTTTTCACACCGTCTTCTCATGGGTCACTAAGCTCTACAGTAGACTAAAATTAACAAACAACAAGAAAAACAATAAGTACATGTAACGCTCTCATATGAATTTTTTTCAATCTGTGACTGGCAGATCCCCATGAAGTGCACTCGAGCGCAATTCGGCATGATCATTAACCTAAAACTATTATTCAGATATTGTGAGATTCATAGAAATTCTCCCAAATAAGGTCAAAAGCAAATATGGCCATACATTATCCAAGGTATGTGTAATTTAACTGCTGTTTAAACTAACTGCCATCACATACAGGACATCGCGATCAACTAACACCTCAAACAATCCTGTCCGCCTTAAACAACAAAGCTAGTTGCTATCTTCATCGCCTACTTTGTTTGAAATGCAAGTTTTAAGGATGCTAATCCACAACTATTTATTTCACTCTTAAAGGGGAGCGTACTGCTGTCAGAGAGACTCGACAGACCTCCAAGAAACCAAACACTCATTATACCACTATGCTGAATGAGGATGCCTGTAAATCTTATGTTTTAAAGATGTAAATAAATGACAACTGAACGAACAGAGTTAAGAGATCAGGGTTAATCAAGATGCAAGGTATCAAGGCAAGTATTTCTCCCAAACATATCTGTTGTATAAATAATACTCCATTTTGACGTATTTAACTACATGTCAAAAAAAAAAAAAAATTTTAAGTTGCCCGAGCAGCCCTAAGTCCCCTAATCTCTTCATGGTCAGCGAGTAAGAATGTGTTTGTATTTGACAAATCCTGTGATAGAGAGGCATTCATCATTCAGGCGCTCCTACACGGCACTTTTAAGCTCTCCACTTGAAACTGGTGCACCTACTCGCAATAGAAAAAAAGTGTACCATCATCTAACCCCTTACGCACACACACACATACACACACACACGTACACGTGATGTTCATATCTATGGTCGAGAATAATTTAAGAAGCCTGACGAAGCACATGTCACCAGATACACAAGTGTCTTGTGACAATGCAAAAATCAGACTATAGGAAAGACAGTAAAAGTTAAAATAATTATTTTTAAAATAATTATTATGATGATCATTAAACAGAAATGTGCATTAATGCGCTGCAAGATCCTCATAGTAATAATTACAATTGTAACAGTGGTGTTATTCGTCCAAATACTATTATAATAATAATAATTATTATTATTATTATTATTACAATGGTAAATAAAAATGACCCATGATCTGGTTATATTTATATTCCCAATTATTTATAATTATATACATTTCTAAAATTGATGTCATATGGACAAAGTGTTCAGAAAAGCAGAAAGATTATGTCAAAAAATGTATGCATTCTAAATTCTGACGGCGTGCAGATCATTTTCGACTCACCCTTGTATTATTATTATTATTAGCATTATTATTATTAAGCACAGTCTGTATTTCCACAGATGAAAGAATATTTTATATGTAACATCTCCCTATACACAATTGCTATGTACGAGCGAATAAAAAAAAAAAGCTACGTGAACTAAAACATTGACTTTTTCCATAAGTTCCATTAATTCCTCTCTGTGTTTAGCATTACTTTACTGACTCCACTGGCGGAGCCCGTCTAAAGAGCTCATAAGATCCAATCCGACTGTTTATAACAAAAAAAAAAAAAAAAAAAAAAAAAAAAGAGCGGTGGCCTGAAGTATCCCTGGCTTTTTCCACCCTGGGCTCAGGACAGAAACCTGTCCAAATAAAACTGTCCTGCTCATTAGGCGAGTTCCTAGCGTACGCAAAGGGCGACAATTCTGCAATCCCTCGTCTACTTCCCTGCCATCACATTATAATTACTGAGTTTATATTTAAGTGAAGAATAAGCATCGGAAGATATTATCGTGGTTAACACACCGACACACGAGCACACGAAAAGAATCATGTGAAAGCTGCAGTACAATACTGCAGTGTGGAGCAGTGTGGAGGGTTTTGCTCGTATTACTCTATGTGTATGTGTACTTATAATCAGTAAATGAAGTAGTGTGTGTATGCGTACAATTTAAGTGTATAAGTAGAATTGCTTACACAAATTTTCATTACATGTTATATTGGCATGTATTGTGTTTATATACGTTATATATACGTTATATACGTCCTCGAAGTATAGATATATAAAAAAAATAAGTGTAAAACGTGCATTTACTCCTAGGAGACAATTATAAATGGTGCACTATGACACAAATAAAACAAACTAATGCTATTAATTTGTCAGATTGTCTTTGCAACACTGTGCAAACTAAGAGCGTGGAGACATTAATACAAAATAAACTGTAATTTAATTTCGTGTTACGGGACAAGTCATGCACGATACTCAAAATGCATAATGAATCTTATACATTATATGTCAAATGAATTAGCATGTAAAAACTCAGCGAGAAGGACAGGGGAGACTTCTGCTAATTGGCAGCGAGGCTTCATGCATAATTATCGGCAGAGCATCTCTGGCATGCGACTGTGCCAGTAGCCGAATAATGAGAGGAAAGAAAGAAAGAAGAAAATGGGAGGTGTTGGTGGGGGTTTAAAAAAAAAAAAAAAAAAAAAAAAAAAAAAAACAAAGCCCATCTAGGCCAGGGTGAGACGAGGAAAAAGATCGGCAACAGCTCATCAAGTCAACGATAAGCCAACGATTGTCCATCAACAGCTAGTTGTTTTAGTATATAAGCATATATGATAAATACTACCCGAGCATGGATTTGGAAATTTGTTCAGGTGATTTTTCTTATTGTTCTGATTCACACTTCAAGGTTATTTTTAAATTGTGGTGCAATATTTATCCGGGATTTACCTTGGAGGTATTTATTTAATATGGTAATTTGTCATAAAGGTACAATTCCGTGTCATAATTCGTGAATATATAATAAAACACACATGGGACAGATGGAGACGGTAAAATAGCTGCAGCATTTCATTAAAAATAAATAAATAAATAAATGTACGTCCATAGATGACTATTTTTTAATAAAATAAAATTAAATTAATTCAGCAAAATATATATTTTAGAACATATATAATTAACATATACAACCAATGACTCACAACACACATATGTATGATGCATTTTGAAATCTGTAGACAGTTTTGCCATTCGACGATTTTTACAGATAAGTGTTTCATCTCAAAAGCCCCCGTTTTTCATGAGAAAGCAGAATCATTAAGAGGGAAGAGCATTGACTCACCTGAGGAGACAGACGCACACCTTGCAGCCGGAGGTGAGACGGCAGAATCCGAATCGCTGCTTGCTCTCGATATCGGTCAGCACAAATGTGAAGTTCTGGCCCACCTGATTCTGGGACACTCTGTCGCCATGTAACACAGAAGCGAGGATTGAACACTGAGCATTTCAAAGGCCTGCACGAACTAACGATACATGACTCACAATTTCGAAAAAATGGCAAGGAAGGTTTCAATGTTCCTGCTTAATTATGTGACAAATGAGTGTTGCGTTTATTTCGGAAACCTCAAAAGTACGACGTGTTACTACACAAAAAAAATATATATATATATATATATGAAAGAGCTTTAACTGCTGTTCTGAACAGCAGATCATTTTCACAATGCTGTCTGTGCATTACAATATACGCACTTACAATTATATCATGAGTGCCCTAAAAAATTAAAGGAATGAAAATAAGTGCTCCTTTAAAAAAAAAAGAGAGAGAGAGAGAGAGAGTCTGGGGCAGACTGAAAGCAGCTTGGACTATTTAAACTACACATCTTGCGGCTTCATGTGAGCTGTTCTGGCTACGTCCATGTTCACCTAAACACTAGATGGCAGCATTTAAGCTTCGATCTTAAGAATGATGCCTTCGTCTTCTTTTCCATCACCGCCTGCAAAAACTCTACAAAGCCACTTTGTCACATTTTTGCTTTCAGAATCTCCATGTTCCAAAATCACACACACACACACACACACACACACACACACAACTACTTACCGCTTGTATGTTTTGTTTTTGTGTTTCGTGTTTTATTAAATACATCCATTTACTGCGTTTTTAACAAAAAGAGACCCATATTGTTTTTTGTTTGCATTTAAACCGTACATCATTTATGTGAAGCGAGAAGAGGCCACGAAGAGGGACTCTTACCTCTCTACATCAAATGGGAAACAGAACTTGGGTACCGTCTGCAAGACCTCCTATGACAAGACAGAGAAAGACAACACCATATAATACAATTACACAGGGGAGTATAGAGGGAATAAACTTCCCCAGAGGAAGTCTCACATACTGCATGAACAAAACACACACAAACACATATATTTCACCCCTCCCCCCCACAAGATAATCTTTATCTACTGCAGCAGTACTGTATGCATCAAAATCACATTTTTCTGTACAGAATTTAAATATAATGCAAGGAAACGTATGCAATAAAAAGCATGTATACTTTGATATTTGCCAGGTTTTTTATTTTTATTTTAAATACTAATAATCACAGAACTCGTCCGCTAAAATAATCACTTTAAAGGATTGTCCCAAATGCATGCATACAACAATTGAATTAAACTGCTTCTCTGCTTCTTCCTCAATTTAGCAGACTGTATAAAAAAAATCACCCCTACAGATGCAAGTAATGTTAGATCAGTGAGGGGAGAAAAATACTCAGCACATCCCCTTTAATCCAGAATCTGATTTTATTCATGGCAACAATTAAAGCTTACACTTTAAACGTGTTTGAGTACAAATTTTTCAATAACGGTAATGGGACAAAGTGTCAGATGGCGTAAGTGACGCTTGAGCTCAGCGCTGCCTCAGCAAACAGACGGAGCTCTCTGCAGCTTAAATAATTAGCTACCATTAACTTCATTCACCGGCAAGGTGGAATAAGGGAAAGGAGGGGAGGATTGAGACGCAGCCAAAGGTTGCTGGAAGATTGCGGAGACAATGGCTGAGTGGATCAGTGAGTAGAATGCGGCCTTAAGGGCTTTACCACCCCTCGTGGCCCCGCGGGGATCGTCCCTGCACCAGCAGCATATGGATTTCCACATTCGGCCCGGCACCATATGGGTTAGCCATGTCTGGCTGGTGACACGCCACAGCTTAGCCATGGGGAACCGCCAGCGATCCCTCTCTCGCATGGATATAGATAGCTGCCACTACTTGAGTGGAGGGAGTGGTGTTTGAGCATGTTTTTATTTGTGTGCGCGAATACAGAGCTGATGACTGGCTGTTGTACAGCTCAGTAGGTGGTGGAGGCGGGTTGGGGCTGGGGGGATTGAGAGACTAGTGAACCAGATAGCAGAAGACGAGGACTGAAGGATCTGGCAGGAGAGGAGAAGCTGGCAGAGACTGCCGTGTCTCGCTGCGGCCTGTGACTGTACAAGTGTTTTTTTTTTAATAAATAAGTTGCACACATGCAAGCTTGACACGCCGTATGCGCACACTGCTATTATTAGCCACTATAGGTGTCCATCAATATGTTCCTGCACATCTTGCTACTTTGGGGCAATGTTTTAGCAGAAATAAACTTGTCACTATATTCTAAAGTGGACAAGACCACCTGGTTGGGCCCAGCTACACGACTTAGATTCTTTGCCATTAAAATAAGAACGCTGGTTAAGCGAGGAGTAGCTAAAGATAGAATAGAAGAGAAACAGAGGAATCATGCACACAAACATAAACCCACTCCATTTTATTCGGAACAAATATGAGGAATATAACAATATATCATTATTTCTTTCTGCTTTATAAGCCTAGGAAGAATTGGAAGAATGCCTAGGAGTTAATTGGAATTAACTCTCTGCTTTGTCAAACGGTTCATGCTCTCCTTCAAATGTGTTTGGCTGTCATGTGATGCTGCATGAGCAGTAGTTTTAAATGATGCTGTGTTCAAATGTTAGCAATCATGCTCAAAAACTGGCAGCAGGTGTACAGAATTAAAGTGAGTACTGGCACTGGTTAAAATAGAAGAAACCCACAAAACTGGCTCCCTGTTATAATTATTAGAGCCATTACTTTAAAATTAAAATCGAGAAATCAGTGGATAAGGAACACCTGGCATTTAATCATCTATATAATGTTTAAGGTAACATTTAACAGCTATGTGCAAACACAGCATCTTGAGAGACTTTGGCCATGGACAGATAGTTGAAGACCAGAGAATCATGGGTGTACCAAGAGCAAGGTCACATGCGATTGATCCCAGGGGCGTGTATCATCCTGGTGGAGCTGCTGCTCCTGGCATGGGTCAACTTGCATATGGAAGACATCTGCAACCTGGTGGTGTTTAGGACGTCAGTATGCTGCAATTAATAAAAAGTTTGACCAACCCGTTTTTAGTCAAATGTTCCTAATCTAGGGTTTGTCCTAATCTAGTTATGAAACATAACACACAAATATGGGTACAACTAAAGATTGGCATTATGGTCAAAATTGCCACCCATCATCCTTTCAACGAAAACAATTCACCTTGTCGAATTAGCAATCTACATCTACACGGTTTCATCTACTCTTCCACACTCCAGTTGATCAAGGGCCAACACCGAAACATGTCAATGGAGGCAGGAAGTATGGGTAAGAGACACTGTGGATGTTGTTGCATTTATTTCCATCCCCTAGTATTTCTTTTCCCCTTTCTTCACTTCCTCTTGACTGTTTTTCCCAGGACAAAAGAATATAAAGCAGCTAATACATTTACAACTCACTGGAGACGGCAGGCTGAACTGGAAGAGCTGCATTATTTAGTTACTGTTGAGACAGGGATATCACTCAATGAGACAGGAGTCTCCATTTCACCCAGCTCCCCCTGCGGAGACCCGCAACACACACATCACAGCTTCTTCCCTTCTCACACATCGTCCTCTCTCTCGTCCTTTCCCTCCCTCTCTCTCTCTTTCTCTCTATCTTTCTAAGTTCATTTATTACCTCACCAAACATCGACTAGACTTCCTTATCCCTCGGACTGTTCACAGAGCAAACAGGTCACTAACGGTATGAAAAATTGATGGTACAATCCAATATCGCTTTTGGTGTGACAAAGGGTGGCGATGACAAAACACTGCATTACATTATTAATGTCTTGTTTCGCCTCTATTTATTTCCAACTGCTTAAATACACACACACACACACACACACACACATTATCCGGAAAGGATTTTGTGTCTTCACAACTATACCAATTCCATAGAACTATTTACTGTGGCAGCCTTAATACCACAGGAAGTGGCAGCAGTTCTCTCACACACATTGCCAGGCACGGAAGCTTGCAGCCGAGCAGTGGGATCGCTTGCAGCGTATATATGTGTGTCAGGAGCTTTCGAACTCTGCATATTTAAATGAGAACAGCGAGACAGAATGGTGGGAGAGTCTGTCTCCTGGCCCAGGGTTTGAAATGTGAGCAGGGAACTTGGCAGCGTTCTGCTTCTACTATGTATAAGAGAAATGCAAGAGTAACACACATGCACATGCACATGCACACACACACATTGTCAATACTTGTCAGGTGGAAGTAGGGATTGATAGGGAAATAAAAAAGGAGGGTTGTAATTGGGGGAAGGAAGACGATGAGACATGTGGGAGAAAGTGAAAAACAATGGGAAAATAGGAGAGAATAAAATGAGACAGACTTGGAGAAGAGATAGATTTACAGAGAAAGAGAGAATGTAGAGAGAAAGCGAGAGAGAGTGAGCACGAGAGAGAGAGAGAGTTAGATTCCCATCTCTTCCTCCTCAAGCTGGTGGGATTCCTCCCCAGGGGCTTCAGTCTTTAAACCTCCATGCTCTTTAAAAATTCTGCCAGCCAGCAGGTCTACACGCCACTGTGGAGCTGTCGCCAGCAGGGGATATGCATTTGTGTGTGTGTGTGTGTGTGTGTGTGTGTGTGTGTGTGTGTGAGAGAGAGAGAGAGAGAGAGAGAGAGAGAGGCAAAGATAGAGAGAGAAGGGGAGGAGAAAGGAGAGAGAAGGAGAGGGGAGAGACTGGCACAGCCACCATGCTGATGGCACAGAAGTCTTAGTGACAGGTTCAGCCCTGAATCTTCCCAACAGATCAATGCAGGAGCTCACAGTCTCTCGCTCCCCCTTCTCCAATTAGATCCTCTTGCTTTCTTTCTTACTCTCTGTCTGGCTACAGAAAGCCAGACCATAATGCATGCAGCTACAAAAGGCCCTTGGCTACTGTGACAAAGGTCCATCGGTCTCCAAACGTGCCACTTAAAATACATACTCATCTCCAGTTGAAACAGATCTGGCAGAGCTATTTTTAAATACGAACCAAAGTCCAAAAAGTACAAGCTGTAAATAAAAACGGAATGCAATGATGTGGGAGTTTCAAAATTCCACATTTTAATCAGAATAGAACACAGACGACATATTAAATATTTAAACTCTAAAAAAAATCATTTAAAGAGAAAAATTAGGTGATTTTTGGTTTTTATGACAACACATCTCAATAAAAGTTGGAACAAGGCCATGTTTACCACTGTGAGACATCTCCTTTTCTCTTTACAACAGTCTGTAAATGTCTGGGGACTGAGGAGACAAGTTGCTCAAGTTGAGTGACAGGAATGTTAACCCATTCTTGTCTAATGCAGGATTCTGGTTGCTTAAATGTCTTCGGACTTTTTTGTCATATCTTCTGTTTTATGATGCGCCAAATGTTTTCTATGGGTGTAAGTTCAGTATCCGGAGCCTTCTTCTACGCAGTAATTGTAATTGATGCAATATGTGGTTTGACATTGTCATGTTGGAAAATGCAGGGTCTTCCCTGAAAGAGACGTTGTCTGGATGGGAGCATATGTTGCTCTAGAACCTGGATATACTTTTCAAGATTGATAGTGTCCTTCCAGATGTGTAAACTGCCCATGCCACACACACTAATGCAACTCCATACCATCAGAGATGCAGTCTTCTGAACTGAGCGCTGATAACAATTTGGGTCGTCCTTCTCCTATTTAGTCCGAATGACACAGGGACAGTGCCGTCTCGAAGATCACAGGCACTAGGTATGGGTTTCCGGCCTTAACCCTTACTCACAGAGATTCTTCCAAATTCTCTGTATATTTTGATGATATTATGCACTGTAGATG
>JAOUQV010000004.1:13994496-14006239 GCA_028565295.1 Aspidoras spilotus | reverse complement strand
AAATCGTATTATATAATATTGTATGTCTTTACTAAATTCACATTTAGCTCACTTGGAGATTTTTTTTTCTTAAAGCGGGTGTATTATTTAAATCAATTGCTTGCTACACTTCGCTTTGCTTCCATTAAAAGGTCAATTACACATACATCAGTATATGTTTGCTTATTTGTTTTTGCTTTAATTTGATTCATCCTAATGGGAGTGTCGACAGAATACTCTTTCCAGTGACTCACTCTGGACATGCACGTTGTCTTGAATAATTTTTCTAACACTTCACAATGTAAGGTTTCTAAAAACAGAAAAATATACAAGATTCAATACAAGATCTCGGTAGAAAAATGGAAAGATGATAGTTGATGATTTTTAATGTAAACCTTGCCTTATCTATGTGCTTGTTTAATGGTTAATTGATTTATTCTTCTCTCAGGTTGTAATGAGAATGAATCTGAGCATCTGGATCGAGACCAGCAGGCATACGCTCCATCGCAGAAGACCAAACGCATGCGCACATCCTTCAAGCACCACCAGCTTCGCACCATGAAATCCTACTTTGCCATCAATCACAATCCTGATGCTAAGGATTTAAAGCAGCTTGCGCAGAAGACGGGCCTCACCAAAAGAGTGCTGCAGGTAAGCATCGGCTTCTGTCTTTAAAAAAGAAACAACACAACCCTTGATACTATTTCATGTCCCCCCCTTTAGTGGATTTTAGATTTCCTTTCATCATCCATCTGAGCTAGATTTATTACATATCATTTAGGTTCAAGGTTCCATCCATGTCCTTAAAGTGAGATAATCATTGATTTATGAAAAATGTAGTAAAAGAAAATTAAAAATGATCTGCTAAAATTAAGATTTGTGATTTTTGTATATGATGTTTAAAATGTTACTTAATCATTAGAAAGTATCTCAAATATTAATAAATATATTATTATTATTATTATTTCTTAGTGTTATTCTTTACATTGTTATTAATATTAGTTTTAATTTTACTGGCTATGTAAAATATCCAGGGCAAGAACAAATCTGAAAAAGTAATCAATATTAAAATATCATAAAACAGAAAGAAATAGATTTGCTGGAAAACTTTTTAATAAAATGCACAACAAGAATGTCACTTAAAAATGTGGAAATATGTAAAATTTAATAATAACATTAAAACATAGAGAAATAAGTTAATTACTTAAATATAGTACGTTTATTTTAACGTTAATTTTAAAGGTGTGATTGAAGAGAATTGTAAATGTTAATATAAATTCCAATTCTCCTTCTTGTTCAAGTTGAAAGTAATTGATTGCTTAAAGAAATGATCTATAACATTTATTTATTTATTTTTATTAAGAAAATAAATCAAAGGATTGTATAAGTGCAGAATAAAGACTTATAAATATAGACATCTGTACAAACACCAGCATTAACAAAACTGTACAGATTTTTCAGTATTGTTTAAGCTGATTATATAAATAAATATATAAATAAATTGTTCCTGTAATACTGTTATGTATAATACAGAGTAAAAGTATAACTTAAAATGTCACAGAGTACTTTTATATAGATTGGTAGATTCTATGTCATCACCTTTATTCATTATAAAGTTTATTTTTGTCCAGAAGTCATGTACATATTCTGTAGTTAGGAATGTATTAGTATCCCAACTTCACACAGAAACACAATAAAGTAAAAGACATTGGGGTTGGTTTGCAGGTCTGGTTCCAAAATGCTCGGGCCAAATTCAGACGGAACGTTTTGCGGCAGGAGAACGGGGGTGTCGAGAAGGCTGACGGCACGTCACTTCCCGCACCCTCCTCCGACAGTGGTGCTCTGACTCCGCCAAGCACAGCCAGCACACTAACCGACTTGACCAATCCCTCTATCACCGTAGTCACCTCAGTCGCCTCTAGTTTGGACAGCCATGAATCCGGGAGTCCCCCACAAACCACCCTGACGAACCTTTTCTAACACAGAATTTGGGGTTCTGTCTTTGATTGTTTTGTTATTGCCTCTCTTCCAAATGTGGCTTTCTGTTGGTCTTTACAAACACTCTTTATCAACCAGAGACAGATCCATTCGAAGATGAAATAGTCACCTCAAGTAAACTCTATTTTGGACAGACTGTGTTTTGATTTTGCAAAAACTTGCCATTTTGATTTGCATTCAGCTTCATCTCTGTAAACCTTACCTTATTTTGTTTAGAGTTTGAATCGTTTAAACAGACAGTTCTAACAGTGACAGCCCCATTCCCGTATAAAGGACAAAAGTAATGCGAGGGTCAGATTAATGTGTAGCACTTGCAACCACTTGGCAGCTGAGTTTACACGTGTGTCTTTTTTTCCTTTATTTTTTTAATGTATTCACCATGTCAGCATAGTGTCAGCATGTTTTAACACTTCATATGTGGAAAGTGGAAACATGTCTTAGACCACGTGCTTTAAGCCACAGAGAAATCCTTCATTCTGTTCTGTAATTGTATTTACAATTTTATTGTTGATCTGCCTTTTATTTCCCAATGCATTTTGCATTCCTGTTGTATCCAGTGACTGTAGCTTTGACAAACAATTCCACTGCCATTTCTTTTTTTACCCACTATACTTTTACAACTCACATGCCAGGTGGTGCTTCAACCTCAAGATAGCATTGTCATACCAGCGTGACTCTAATTAGGGTTCAACAATTTTGAAAACTGTGCAGTGGTAATGGTTCAACAGCCCGTTATATCACTGATGGGCTTTATGTGAAGTGATTGTACAAATAAGGCACTTTGAACAAGATTTTGTTTTGTATGCCGATCCCGACTGATGGCTGTAAATTGCAAGCGAAAGGTCTGTCATGGTGGTGCAGCTCAGGGTGTTTATAAGCGTCAACACATTTGAAGATGGAAATTTTTACGCCGGACAGTCACTGGATTAGGAATGCCTGGCTAATAACATATTAGTCCACCTCATTGATAAATTACAAAAGGTATTGGTGAAGAGAATCCACCTTCTGGCTGCAACTATTTCACTCGGTCAAAGTAACTCCGAGTGCCCATAGCTGTCAATATAAAACATCTTATACAAGAGCCGATTGTGACATTATGACCTAGCCACCAATTAGGGTTATCTGTGAATGTTTGCCACCTACCAGGTGTTCCTAAACCAGTGAATTATTTGCTATTAAAAATAAATAAACTACTACTGAGCTTGTGGTTTGCAGAACTGATGAAATAAACACCTCACGATTGTTTTGACCTACATATGTTTAACCAAGTCACTTTTCTTTCTCTTATTAGTCAAATTCAATTTCCATGGACATTTGCCACTGACCATATCAAAATCATGACAGGAAACGTGGCTGGAAGTGACAGCAAAAGACAGTTAGTCAGGTTGATTAGTTCATTGTGTTATGGAGATTTGGTTCTGTTTGTAGAACAAAGTGCTCCTCTAAGATCTACTTGAATAAGTAGATGCCTAACTCAGTTCTACTATGTGCCTTACGCTATAACCTGGAAAAGAGCTTGTGAAATTCAGGAGATACATGTGTGTTTGTTTAATGGATATCGTATTCTTCAAACGCCTCACTAGTTTTGTACCATTCTGTTTTTTTTTTTTTTTTTCATCCAAGGATCTTTTTCATGGTGTAATTCTCTCACAAAGGAGGCAAGCAATGGCCTAGAAAGCAGTTGTGCACTCTTTCAAATATAGTCGGTAAATCCGAGAATCTTATATATTGATCTTCGTGTTAATAGTATGGTATGTGTTCTATCAAGATTGTCCATTGTTTCCTTGTTTCTTGAAAAAAAAGGTGTATAGAAACTATTTCCCATTAAATATTTATGGACCAAGCAGTTGTTATATCTTATTAAATTTGTGTGAATAAAAAAAAAACACTTTGCATTGGTAGTGTTTTATTTCTCTCAATTCACAACCATTCTTGATGCTACTGTCAGATTTGAACTGAAATCTAATAATGGTGCGTGATAATCCAAAAAAAATCGTATTTTCATATCTATTTTTACCTTAATTCACTTCACACATGAATCTAAAGTAATGCCCCACAGATTTGCACTAAGACCCCTGTGATTGATACAGAAAAATGATTCTAAGGAATTAGCACTGTTGTTTCTATGCATGAATATGGCTATATTAAAAAAAATCTGCTAGAAAGTGCAGACTGGTATTTAAAAAAAATTAAAAGAATTAAAACTAAATGCAAACCTCTTAAAGTCAGGTTGCTTTGTAGTTTAATATATTGTTACTTTATGATTTCTTTCAGGGAGAACAAATCTTGGGGCATTACAGCCATACTTCACGGCGTTTGAAAATTCCCTAAAGTATTAAAAGACGGGGAAAACTTTGATCGGAATTCCTCACCATTGAAGACAAAGACAATATTAGGATCAGATGCTAATACTAAAACTAAATCAGTGACAATAAATGTAAAGCAAAAGTAATTTTTTTTCCCTTTTAAATTGTTCTGGATGTTTGAATGCACACGCTGAAGGAGAACAAAGTCAATATGTGAGCTTTTTGTTTTTCAAATATCTTTGTTATATTAAAGATGGAATTGTGCTCTTTATCAGGATGACCATGACTAGAAAGGTGTATAATATTCCGGTTGTATTCAACTGTCTATCACAGACACACAGACACACACGCACACACAAACATCAGCAGCATCATCGTCATCATTTTGTCTTTACATAGTTGTGAGTATCTTTAATAATACATATTAATTAATATGTATTAATAAAGTTAATTAATTCTGATGTTAAAACTAACCGTATCTTAGTATTCAAAAATGAATTTTAGTTTTTTTTTACTTTTATAAAATATTTGTTAAAAACTGGTAAATATAAAATGCCTTCTTGAGGTTCTTGGTCAAGAGTTGCTCCCCCCATGTGATGGTGTTGTTATACTTGTGAGGACACAAGTATGAATGCAGCCCATTATCACAAACCAGATACATTTGTAAAATGTTGCAAAGCTCCTTAAAATAATAATAATATCATATATTTACTAGGATATTGTATTTAATATAAATATAAATGAATACAAATAATTAACCCTAATCTCAGTAATAAAAAAAACTCTTCTTTTAGCTCTTTTAATAATTTAATTTAAAAAAATGATGTCATAGGTTCAGAAATATCAAACATTACTTTGTTTTTCGGGGTCATTTGGTCATCACGAAGATCTACATCTGTACATTCATATGCAAAAGCACTTAACCAAACGCAAAACAAATGCATACATACACACACACATACACATTGCACATACACAAGTCACATAATAAACATATACTTTCAAAAGTCTTAAAATACCAAAGCAGAACGATGGATAATGGAGTTATCCAAAAATGTTTGTATGTTGCATGCACCTTATGTAATGACAAAAACGTTTAACACACAGTATTATATTCTTTGCTGTTGAATTTGTTGTTGTTGACTGTAAATTTAATTATATAACACACCTGCATGTGCAATTACGGTAATATCTCTCTGCAGAAAACAAAACAATAAAGTGCCTGCAGAATCCTGAATAATAAAATGTTTCTTTCTCATTAGAAATGGTTTGTTGTTGGGATTTATTTAGCTGATGTTGTCTTTGAATAAGCAGTACAGTGTTGAATTCTGACCATGTCTTGGACACGATAAACTAGACATATGGACACTGGCTGCTTTACACTCATCAACGTTTATTGCGTGTCACACTGTAGGAGATAAAACCAATGAAATCGGTGGCATCCTTTCAGATAGCATTATAAAGCAAGCATGGCAGATGGCTTCCTTACAAGGCGCCAGTACAGGATTTCCTATTTACACAAACCAGCATATTGATATGAATTACTTGTTTATTTGATTTAGTATTTCAGATTTTAGCCGATGCTTGGGTGTAAGCTACTTCCGTTCTCATGCTATAGCTAACAAATACCAAGCAAGTGCTATTAAACTGTTTCTGTTCCACTTTTACTTATTACATTCTTTTCTTTTTATTCATTCATTCTTTTTTTTTCTTTTTTTCTTTCTTTATTTCTTTTTTTTTTTAAGTTTTGGGTGAAAATACACAAGCGCCAGCTGGTTCCAATTGGAAACATTACCACAGTGGTGAGCACTTGGTGCAAAGTCTTGCCAGTGCACAGGAGACTTATAAAGATTGTGACTTTAGAGACGCCGCTATTAAATTGGTGTTTTTAAGAGGAATATGTCATAAAAGACAAGACAAAGTAAAAGATGGATCCCTTAAACCTTGACAAGGAAAAAGCGTTGCCCTTTTTACAGCACCACGGTCCTGTGATTTGAGCCTGAGCTCAGGTTCTTTGTGGATTTTTACATTTTTTACATGCCATATGGGTAGGCGGCACTGGCTATGCAGAATTAGCCTTCATTTTGTGAGTTACACAGTGGTGTAGCCAGACTTTTAAACATGGGTTGGCAAAGGAGTAGCCATGGCTCTCTCTCACAATCCCGGCTGAAATAGTAGAGTGGCTTGGATCACTCAGAAATGGCAGGAATGTATAATCTGGATCTGAAAGCGAATATTTCATGAATGTAATGGTGAAGCAAAGGAGGAGTTTACTAAACTAAACTAAACGATACAAAATCAATATCCTAATACAATATCCTCTTTTTTAGGTATTTGATTAACAATCAAATTAAGTAATGGAACCTGGGATGGCCATTTAGATCTCTGGGGTGTCAGGCATCACCCTGGACCCTCCCCTGGCTAATTCCCTAGTTGTGAAGCCTGACGATGTTCTAGGATCGCATTCAGTGTGTATTCCTGCCACACATCCATTATTTCCGGGATAGATTTCGGTTCCAGAATGACCCTGACCTGGATAAAACACTTACTGAAGAATGAGCTCATTCAATACATACACTAATGCCAAAAAAATAGTGCTTGTTAAATACACCCTAAACGTTCAATGGAATAGGAACACCTTGCAGGTGGCATATGATACCTGATAAAGTTCCCCTAATTGTTGGTTATGTTACAATCGGCTCTCATACAAGGTGTGGATTTGTCCACTAAAGAGCACAAAGCAAAATTTACCAGCTATGTGTAAAGACAGCAACTTGGGTTCCTTTGACCTTTGAGGCAGTTGGAGCCTGGAGGTTTGATTGCATGTGTTTTAGCAACAGCATCACTTGTGGACTTTTCCAATACCACGGTGTGACGCATTTATTAAGAGTGGAGGAGCCATCAGTAAACAATGTGCGGTTGATGGGCGAGGTGAAAATGCAAGGAAGAACTTGTGGAACTGCTGCATCAGGCATGGGTTGACTTCCATATGGAGGATGTTTGCCACCTCGTGGAGTATGTTCTTTATCATCCATTGTTCACTGCATATACATTATTATCTTTGTACAAGTTAAAGTCAACGTAGTAATAATAAATATATAATAAAAATGGGCAATTTGTTGAATCTTTCTTGTTATGTGACTATGATAGAGCTACTGTGAAGAGTCTGTGTATTTCAAGCCCAATTTATTTCAGGAATTTATTTTTGGGAGCCAATCTAAAAATGGAATGGCACTAATATAACAAGAATAAAGATCATTTTTGTCCAGTCACCTAGATCATATACTCTAAGACACCTCAAATACTTGAATGTCCTCGCATTCCTGACAAAGATAAAATGATACAGACAAACACATGCATGTTTTAAATCAGCACAGAGTTATGATTGTGATCTGGCATCAGCTGGTGATATGAGTGATATGGTAGAGTGAGCCAGAGAGAGACTGGCAGATCAGACATGTTTTCTGTGACAGGTACAACATACACACTCGGAAAGATCCGGGTGTCAGGAGATGTGTACATCCAACTCTGTGGGTTCCTGGACCGGCATTCTCTTCTCCGCTGAACATATAAATACGAATAACATAGACAGACAGGCACACACACTCTCACACACACACACACTGCCTATGCTCAGTGTGGGTGAGAATTGAGGGAAAACGACTGTATTGCCAACTAGCAACAGGAAATGTAAGTATGCATGTGTATACATGTCCTGTGCATTCAAATAGAATTGAAACATGACCATTGTATTATAAATTCATATATATTGCTCTGAATGGGGCGGCATGGTGGCACAGTGGGCAGCGCTCTTGTCTCACAGTAAGAAAGACCCAGGTTAGATCACCGAGCGGGAAGACTCGGGAAATTTCTGTGTGGAGTTTGCATGTTCTTCCATTGTACGTGCAGGTTTTCTCGAGGTGTGGTGACACTTTAGTGTGTAAATGTTGCTTTTTGCGCAGAGAGTTGCCAGCTGGGCACTGGCTGCCCTGTGACACTGTGTGATATAAGAGGAAGATTATGAATGAATGCTCTGAATGAATTCTCTTTTGACTATGTAAATAACAGATAAGATTTTCCTTTTTGTTCAGATTGACTAATACGCGGCTGAGTCAAAATTATCCGCACTCTGGTTATATTACATCTTCGGTTGGCTGCGTGGTAGGATCAGTGCTTGTTGTATGATGCAGTCTGTTTCCACAGTTACAGTGGTGCAGATTTGATTGTGACACCATTTGTGACTTTTATCAGCTACCTTAATCGTTACTGTCACAAAGAAAGAGCAGCATGCAGTGATTAGTATTTATTTGTCTGAGGGTTTTTCTGATGCCCATAGAAAAAGTGTGTATGAACGGTTAGAGAAGTTTAAGTTATGTCGCATAAATGTCGGCCATAAAGAAGGACCCGGACGCCCATCCACGTCCACGACTTATGACAACGTTGAGCGTACGCATGCATCTGAATCTGTTGGATAGAAAAGTGGCAGTGGATTATCAGTTGCAAATCAGCCATGGCTCTGCCTTTGCAGGACAGACTTAGATTTTGAAAAGTTGGTGGAAGTCATGAAAGAGTACAAACCGAGGCGCCATATTGTCGAGACTCTCCAAATTCTTTGTTTTGGGGCGTTAATATTGTTTATTTTTTTATTTATTTAACATCAGCACCAAATAAAATGTTATATTCATATACAAGGCTACAAAAATATCATGGACAAATTGGCATCTGTAATTCACCTAGCTTTGGGGTCTTTGGACTGCAAGAGGACAACCATGTGGACACAGCGAAAACACGCAAACTCCACAAAGAATTGACCCAGTTTTTCCAACCCAGGATTAAACCCAGGACCTTCTTGTTGTGAGGCAACATCGCTACCCACTGCACAAACATGCCACCATTTTTTGATGTTAAAGTATCCTTCCTAGCCCTCATCTTGTCCCCTCGTAAAATCACATGAAATGTGATTAAATATCCAGAGTGTGGATAATTGCTGACTATCCGCTGTACTATACATATACCATTATTAATCAATAATTATCTGATGTCATGTGTTTAAAGAAATACTATATGGCCAAATATTTGTGGACAACAGATTATCAAAACTAGACGTCCCAGGCTTAGACCCTTGTTTTTTTCTTTTATAATAAATGCCATTGTTGTACAGAGTCTCACCAGAGTGTGTTTTGGTGTTCATTAAGCTACAAGAGCATTTGTGATGGCAGGCACTGAGGAAATCTTCAGTGTTCCAGTATGACCCTGAGGAGTTGAGGGTGAAGTCTGCGGTCTGGACAATCTTACACGCTAAGCCTGGTGCTTCATGTCTTCATGGATCATGATTTGTGCACAGGTTTGAGACTATACTATACTATAGGTTTGAGACTATACTATATTGAATACTATATAATTATTAATATAATTTAATAATAATTATTAATACTATATAATCCGACATTGTAAACAGCTCTGGCAAAGTACATTAACGGCTGACGTTCTGTTGAACAAAGCACCTAAACCCCATTTGTTCCCTGGGTGCTTCAATAGAAGGAGTGCCTGGTGCTCTGGGCATGTGTCCTCACGGCACCCCCAGATGGTTTAAATGGAGAGAATTTCCATATGAGGATCAATATAAATATATTAAGTGTTATAATTAATTTCACCAATTATTAACATTTCGTCTAATAGTTTAAAGTATAACATTCTATACATACTGTATGCACATTGCAAATTGCTGTAAAACAGGGGTCACCAACATGTGTAACCCACAGACTTGTTCTAAAAATAGCTCACTTAAGCGCCATGTACCACTGAGCTGCATCTATATTTTTGTAGCTATTGTTTTTAAATCCCTCTTGGTGTGAATTTGAAAATGACAATAATAATAATAAGAAGAAAAATGTTCATATTAGATTAAAGATAGTGGGTCTCCATGGCAACCACTGACTGCTTGACTGTGGCAACGGCAAACCGGGACAATGTTGAGAGGCATTTCAGAATTTGCCAAGCAAACTACCATGCTAGCTACAAACCGGGCAGCGCTCTACGAGCGGAAAAAGCCTGTGAGTTAAATACTGGTAGCCCATGCATTAATCGGTACCCAACAAGTAGCTCAAAACTCAAAATGGTTGGTGATCTCTGCTGGTTTGAATGCCATGGGTGTGATGTTACACTATGACTGTCTCAACCAGATATTTAATCAAATATGATTGTTTCTGTATTGAACATCATCACAGACTTTTATGTTATAAACATGACAAATCATGTTATTAAGGTGTGCCATAAATGCAGTAGGACAACAAAGAAAGCAAAGGACAATGGACCACGCCAATATTTTGTCCATTTTCAGTGCACTTATGATATCATTCTTATAATTAAGGTGAAATAGCAATTTTAACCAGGATCCTCCATGAACAATACCATAGCTGAGATTTTGCTTAATATAATACCATATAGTGATTTTAGGCCATTTCTATAAATATCTGGGGCAGCACAGTAGCACTAAGTCCAGTGGGTATTGCTGTTGCCTCACAGCAAAAAAGACCCCCGAGTGGGACGACCCAGGAAATCTCTGTCTGGAATTTGCATGTTCTCCACTTAGGTTCACTACAGGTGTTCTGGTTTCTGCCCACAGTCCGAAGACTGGTAGATGAATTGGAGATTCCTAATTGACCAAATTGAATATATACTTAGCTACACATGTAGCATTGCTCCCGTCATGAGATGATGAATGTTACGATAAACAATAAAAAACAATAACAATTATAAATATGCTTGGATAAACTCATAAGTTAGCAGGGTGGTGCAGTGGGTAGTGTGGTCGCCTCACAGCAAGAAGGACCTGGGTTGGATCCCCAGTTTGGACGACAGGAAATTTGTGTGTGGAGATTGCTGGGTAGTTTAAATAAAATATTTTGTAATACACACTAGTTTGCTATACTGTCTTGTTTATAGTAAATAAAGTCAATGAAGTTGGGATATGCAACACGTTCCATAATAGTTTGGACGGGGGCAAGAAAAGTTGAGGAATGTTCATAAAACACCTGTTTGAAAGATTCCACAGGTGAACGGGTTAACTGGAAAAAGGTGAGTGCCATGATTGGGATAAAGGAAGCATCCCAGAGAGACTGGGGCGAGGTTTACCACTTTGTGAACAACTGTGTGAGTCCAACAGTTTAAGAACAATATTTTTAAATGTGCAATTGCAAGGAATTTAGAGATTTCATCATTTACAGTCCATAATATAAACAAATGATTCAGAGAATCTGGAAAAATCTCTGCAAGTAAGCGGCCCCATCGATCCCTCACGTAGCACTGCATTAAAACTGACATCATTCTGTAATGGATATTACCACATGGACTCAGGAACACTTCAGAAAAACACTGTCAGTGAGCATACAGGGGTTAGACAATGAAACTGAAACACCTGTCATTTTAGTGTGGGAGGTTTCATGGCTAAATTGGACAAG
>JAOUQV010000004.1:13640551-13658131 GCA_028565295.1 Aspidoras spilotus | reverse complement strand
TGCAATGTGCAATTAATGAAGATTGGCCACCAGGCTTGTCCAATTTAGCTATGAAACCTCCCACACTAAAACGACAGGTGTTTCAGTTTCATTGTCTAACCCCTGTATGTAATGTTCAAATAATAACTTGATTGTTTTTTGCAAATATTTCATGAATTCATCTCTGACCACGCACAAATACACTGCGTTATATGGTATAATACAGTGAAATGTGATAAAGCTTTTATGAATTAATATATTTACATTTATCACGCGTAGTGCTTCTTTCTACACAGACTGAGAGTCATTTTTAAAGTACATTCAACATGTTCAATAATGACAAATAGGACGATTACTCTATTCTCGAGCTGTCAAATATGTGAAAGCTGTAGAAAATGTAGAATGGGAAAGAGAAATTGAAAAAACGTACTTGCATCTGCTTTGCTTACCACGGCACGTGGAGCATACTTGTGTAGTTTTACGTATGTTCCCAAGGTCAAGTAATGCTTTGTGAAAGCATGCACAAGAAGCGCAAGCTATTTAAGAATATTTTCTAATTATTTTGTACATTCAAATGGCTGTACACATCCTGTAGGAGATATGATTGTGTGCCAGAGAGAACACAAAACATGGTAGAAAGGACAAGTGTCTGTAGAATTGTGAAATTGAATGAGTTTTGATATACCACTTTAAAAAGAATTCATTAAATAGAGACATTTTTTATTTCCTTACTTATGTACCTACAGCTGATTGCTGTGTATGTGCTTTATTTTGTAGATTGAAGGTTAAACGTGATCATACTAATGTAGCAATGACAATTCCCATGTCATTTTCAATAGCTGTGGTCTCATATTATGGACAATATTACACTAGGTAGTCTATATATTTTATTGAATATGTGCAATATGTCAACTTATGATACAGATTTTGCCGTATTACAAATATGAAATTAATGAGGACAAAAAGTTAGCTATAAACCGCCCTGCCAATAGAACATTAGCATTCCACTGCATCTCTATTTGCTTCAGGTCTGGACACTGACTGGAGTACTCAAAAAGGCATTTTTTTGAAGTCATTATATAGTAGATTTAGTAGATTTACTTCTTGTGGATCGCCACACTAACATTATACTGTAATATAACTTTTTTTTTATGTCCGTATGCAGTGACCTTTTGATGCCATACGTAGTGCTGCAGGTTCTTCACAAACAATTCAACCATGGTTTCATCAGTCCACGAAACATTTTCCCAGTAGCATTGAGGGTCAATGTACTCTTTGAAAAACTCTGTGGTGTCCTGACATGGACACTGTGTCTTTTCAATGATTTGGGTATGGTAGAGTCCTAAACATAGATGTTCCAATGATTCCCTCAAACCTATAGCTGTCACTCTATGTTTTTTTTTTTTTTACATCTCTGAGCAATCTGAGTCGTGCCTTTGGAATCAGCTTGGTAGGGCGCCCAATTCTAGGAAGAGTAGCCACAGTACTAAGTGTGTACTAGTTACTATCAAAAGTCTAAATATTACTTTGTAACTCTTTCCAGCTTCAATGCAAATCAGCAAACAGAGTCGGCTTTCCTATTGTTTTATTATAAATCTCTCCTTGAAATGAAGACTATGAAATAACTTTGCCAAGGTTAAATCGACATTGTTAGCACTGTCTGCCATTGCGCACTGCTAGTTCACTTTAAGACCTCATGAGAAATTAGCAAGCTAACTTAATAAAATGAAATCAAGGAACAAACTTGTGAACAATGTAATTATTTTTAATTTGTATAATAAGTACAAAGGAAAATATTGAGCAATATCGCTAGCAGTTAACACTACATAAAGCAGTTCGCCACGCGGACTTCATCTACCAAGATTTTAAAATGGTCTCGGTAGCAATGTAATAGCAATGTTAAACTAGCATCGTAACAAATTTTTACTTTTTTTGTGGTGTGTTAGAGGAAGCTTGCCTTGAAAGAATAATCACTGGAGTTATTTGCTTTTGCCAAAAATTAATACTAAAACAATATATATATATATATATTTGATTCAAATTAATTTTAGAAGTTATCTGTATTTTGTTAAATTCTTACTTACTTAGTCAATCTTTCCAACCGCGGTTTGATTGCTATTAACTAGAATCTATAATAAGAAAGAACTATTTCTTAAGTATTCAGCCCATCATAAATACCTAGATAATTACTATGTGTTTAAACTGGTATGGAATAAACAAGAAATAGTCAAAATATTCATGAATACATGCGGCACATGTATAGATTTTAATGTCATGAAGCATTATGAAGAGGACTGCTTGTATTTGCGTGCACGTTTTGCACTGAATATATAAGGTCCCTTGTCACCTAAATGTAAGCAGTCTTTGTTTATGATTAAGTGTGTAAAGGCTGACCTTGGCAGCTGGCAGTAGAACGGTTTTAAAACAGCTAAATGTTTGGTAAAAATAACGTTTTGTAGCTGGTGAGGGCAGTATTTGAGTATTCGATTGGAGCATATTTCTGTAAATACCAAAATAAACAGCAAGCACAGTGCGCTGTCACTTGAGCTGTTGTTTACATTCTTGTCCTTTTCCTCACTCACATTGCTGATGTTCTTTCTGTATTTCACTAAATCTCAGGGAGTAAAAACCATTTCTTTGGAACTGGTAAATAAAGGGTTTCTTAAGTTTAATGGATTTCATATGTCAAAAAAGTCCAAGACAGTTTGCTTTATGTAATAACGTATAAATATTTTCCTCTTCCATGTGACTTCTGCATGTGTTCTAGCAGGATCCATGATGGATAGCAGCTCCGTGCACCTCCAACATTTGTAGATGCATTTATTTATTTATGAAACAGTCTATTTATTCAGTCTGATTGTCAGTAGCAACTTTTCTGCCACTGAAGGGTCCAGCACTGCCACCTGGCATCTCAACCATAACTGTTGCCCGTGGATTTACATTTACAGTGGGTATGGAAAGTATTCAGACCCTTTACATTTTTTACTCTTTGTTTCTTTGTAGCCGTTTGCTAAAATCAAAAAAGTTCATTTTATTTCTCATTAATGTACTCGGCACCCATTTAACAAAAAAAACATAAATAAAATAAAATAAAAAATAAAAATTTAAATATCACATGGTAATAAGTATTCAGACCCTTTGTTCAGTATTGAGTAGAAGCTGCTTTTGAACTAGTACAGCCATTCTTTCTTTGTGTATCCTCTTCAGTTCTGTCAGGTTACTGGAGTTCCATCCAGGATATCTCTGATTATCTTTCCTTCAATTAGAACCAGTCATCCTGTCCCTGCAGCTGAAAAACACTCTCATAGGATGATGCTACCACCACCATTTTTCATTGTTGGGGTTGTATTGGGCAGGACACATAGACGCTTAGAATTAATCTTTGTCTCAACAGACCATAGAATCTTATTCTCATTGTCAGTAAGTCCTTCATGTGTTTTTTTGGCAAACTCTATATGTCTTGCACTGAGGAGAGGCTTCTGTCCGGCTGTTCTGGCATAAAGCCTCGACTGGTGGAGGGCTGCAGTGATTTTGGGAACTTTCTCCCATCTTCTTACTGCATCTCCGGAGCTCAGCCACAGTGATCTTTGGGTTATGATTGGTTAGTTTGGCTGGATGGCCAGGTCTAGGAAGAGTTCTGGTTGATACAAACGTATTTTATTGAATGATTATGGAGGCCACTGTGCTTTTAAGATCCTTGAGTGCTGCAGAAATTCTTTTGTAACCTTGGTCAGATCTGTGCCCTGCCACTGTCTCTTTAAAGGGGTCTGAATACTTTCTGTACCCACTGTAGGTGTAGGCTGGTATGTCCCAATATTATGTTAACTGTGTAAGGATGAATGGCAAGTTAATGAAATTGCCAAGCTGACTACCTGGGTTTTTTTTTATAAGGAATGGCCATCCTTAACATCTTACCAGCCTTCTCCATAATTGTTGACATATGTCAGCCTGAAAGGACTGTTCTCTATTCTGGTGCTCATGTGTATTTATGTTTAAGATGAAATGTTTTCAAGATTGTCTTCTTTGCTGAAACATGCCCAGGCAGACACAAGCAGCATGAGAGAGAGAGAGAGAAAGAGTTGCTTTGGGAGTAGTTAACAATTTGATACATCTATTTAGAAATTTGGGCTTGAAACCTATTAAGGTTATGTGCAGGTTATCATCTGGAAACACACTCAGATATACTGTTGGGTCACTCCCTAGTGACACAACAGAAATCATTCCCCCAATTGTCTGGGGATTTTAACCCTGAAGATATGACAGCTGTTTCTAACCAGTCTGCCAAAGGAACAGAATGATTTCTTTATGCCAATCGCAATGACACTAGACAGTCATAGGGGTGTGTGAGCTCATGTTAATATAAAAGTCGATGGCATATTTCAGTGATTATGTTATACTGCCATGTGATGCAGCATAAGCAGCAGTTTCTAAAGATGTAGATCTCAGTGGAAGAATGCTTAGCTGTCATTCTGTTTTATCGGTCGATGTTCTGTGGTGGCGGCATTGTGATGCAGTGGATAGTGCTGTGGCCTCACATCAAGAAAATCTCGGGTTCGAGCCCTAGAAAGTGAAAGAAAGTGAATTTTGCCCACAGCGGAATTGGTCCTCTGCATTTAACCCATCCGTGCAGTGAAACACACACACAAACACACACTGGTGAAGTGAGCACACAAACCCGGAGCAGTGAGCAGCCAGCACAGTGCCCGGGGTGCAATTGGGGGTTAGGTGCCTTACCCAAGGGCACTTCAGCCATGACTTGTCGGTACTTAGAATCGAACCAGGGACCTTCCGGGCGCAAGGCTGGTTCCTTAACCACAACCCTATGACTTCCCCAAAGGTGGGGCAACTTGGGAAATGTCTGTGTCGAGTCTGCATGTTCTCCCTGAGTTTACGCGGGTTTTATCGGAGTACTCCGGTTTCCCATCGCATTTTAAAGGAATGCATGATAGGTTAATTGGTGTCTCTAAATTGTCTGTGAATGTGTTTGTGATTGTGTGTGTGTGCCGTATAATGGATGGCGCCCTGTCTAGGATTGTTCCTGCCCTCGTGTCCAGAGTTGCCAGGTGGGCACCGGCTTCCTTGTGACCCAAAAACTATGATTAAGTGGGTATAGAAAAAGAATATGTATCCCTTGTGTATACATTTATTATGTATCCCTGATGAGGAATAGGTGGTTAAGCTGGAACAAGAAGACTCTTAGATGACATGCAGTGACAAACTTGAGGGTTTGAGCCCATGCTTTATCTGGTTATCAGTAGATAGTGAAATAATGTTCTATATAGAGTTAATTGCGTTGCAGTTTGAACACAAGCATGGGTCTGTGCAAAAGTATTTGAATTCATTATGTTTTCAGTTATGGACTGTCTGGTGATGGTGTGCAAGTTGTAAATAAATGCCTCGGCTGACTTCCAATCACAATTCCAAATACCTTGTATCTTGAGGTGTGACCTCATCTAAAACACTATGTTACATTCCGGTCTCGTTGTGGCTCAGTCCTGCGATGCAGGAATTATGAATCGTTGATGAGGAGGTCTGGCAGGTTGAAGATGGTGGTCCAGGTTTGGACGGTGGGGGTGTGGGCTAAAACCAATGGCGCATCGAGACACTTGTCACCCAATATGGCGGCCATAGATCAGAGCAGGTGCTGGCGGAGGAACAGCTGAGGGTTGACAGGGGAATAACATTCCTTTCTCTTCAATCGACAGGGCCCATAACTCCTGGTTCCCAAGGGACAAATTGAGAAAGGCAATAGCCAGAGGCTGTGAAGCAGGGCTGCTTAGGAGAATTGAAAGTTAAGGAAGCAGTAGCTGGATATTATTTTAAACTTCGTGGTATTATTTATACTAAAAGCTCAGAAGCCATTTTTATAAAGAACTTTAGATTGATTGATCCTGTGCTACATAATAGTGCATAGTGGTATTTTTATAAGCTTAAGGAATGCATATTTAAAAGTATTTTCATGTTTATTTCTAATAGAAAGTGTTCTTTTGTTTGGCTTTGTGTACAGATAGTGCAGATAGTGAAGGCTGCCGAAATGCAGTGTCAAAACGAGGACGCTGCCTCCCACTCAGCCTCAGTACTGATCTCCCATCTCTGAGAGGACAGCTTTTATAGCCTGATCAATTTCCCGCTGGCTTATTGAATGTCTTTTAAATGGCTTTTTTATTTTCAATTATAACCCGCCATCTCTTGGCTCCGGCACCGGGCCAAAATTTACACTGTGAGAGAATTTAAAACCCTACTTTATAAAATTATGCATTTTTACTATCCGAATTTACAACCCCACCCCTTGCTATTGTAGCAACTATTAAACCACATGGATTGCTGCATTAAACTCAAAGTGTGCATCAATGAAATGCATCAGTCAGTACAGTTAGTATGTACATTTTAGTTTTTTTATTTAATAATCACTCCTGAACACTCATGCACACAAGACTAGGTGATTGGTGACCACCATCGGCAATAGAGGTAAAATTTCATCACTCGTGGATTTATTGGTTATTAAATTGAAGTGGCGTTAATGTGTTATCCTGGCAATGATGGTAAACAGACTTCCAGAGCAATAAAAGCAGAGGGCCTATGGTTATTAATTTTGGGGAAAGTAAAGTTGGCCTGGTGCATTTAGCATGTTCCACAATGTCCATACTGACCTAATACCTCATCTGTCTCCGTCTCTCTCACCTCATAGCTTTTCTTTCTTACCCTGAACAACCTAAGCCAGCTGAAGGTGAAAGAAATGCTCACTGAGGCTCACTGGAAAGTAGATGTGACAGTAAATTTTTCAAGCTTGTCCCCACCCCTCTCTCTCTCTCTCTCTCTCTCCCTCTTTATACACCCTACCTGGGATGGGAGATCTTGTTATAGCAGTCAGGACGAGACGGAGGTCAGGGCAGCAAGCCGCCATGCCTGTTGATGATTGAGGAAAAGAGAAGTAAATTCATTCTGCTCCCAGCACTTTGTCAAGTGCCAGTAGCTTACCGTTGAGAGCCAGTCACCCATCACTGTGTTACGGTCTCAGAGGTCAGCCATCGCCCATAAATCAGCAAGGGCATTGCAGCACAGCTCGGCAAGGAGCCAAATATGGAAAAGGAACGCAGTAAAGCTCAGGTCTGCATGGAGATCACACTGAGCATTTCAGTGTCTTAATTGTGGTCTCATGATAGCACCACCATTTTTTCCTCCTACATTGATCACTTAACATTGTTTTGTGCAATGAGCAGTGATTAGGAAAATGTCTTTGTCCCAAACTCGCCCATGGACAGAATTGAATTCCGATTTAACGAAGTGAAAATGCTTTTGATTCGAAATGACGAACCTCCTTTGAGTGTTAATTAAAACAGCAGCAGATGTGCAGGTGCAGAAAAATCAATAGAAATAGGCTGCTATATGGACATGCGTTTATTTCAACATTCAACATCCATGCATGTCAAATAGGACACCTGAGAGGAACAACATTAGAGCTTGATATAATGAAAAACAACAACAGCAACAACAAAGCCATGCCAATAAAGCCACCAGGTGTATTTCCATATGTGCCAGATTCTCCATGTGTTTATTTCTGACGAGATGGGCTTTTGAAGGAAAGTCTGTTTCGGCTGGGATTTATCTCTCAATTTTATTTTGTTGTGCCTGCCAGGAAAGGTGTGAGATGTGAAAACAGCTGTGTCTGTGACGCTGTATTTTTCTGCTACGTTGAATGCGTTTTGTAGCGTTTCAAAAGTTTTCTCTGCATCAACCTTTGGCCTGGAAGCCGCATAGCAGATGATTGCTAGGCAACATGCTTCTTGTTTTTATAATGGTTGATTATCAAAAGCATGTCATAAAATTATCAATCACGCATGAAGCCATGTGCTAACATTTTTGGAAGAGAAGAAAGAGAGGAATATGAAAGCAGATCCAGTTGTTGAGCTGCTGCTTTCAATATTCTCTCCTATTAGACTGTGATTATCCTGCAGTGTCTGGCTTGTCTCATTGTGCGAATGAGTGAGGGCACGCCAAGAAACACAGCCACATTTTTCAAAAAAAAAGTAAAAACTTCCTGACCCAAATTTTGTTTTAGCTTCTTTTTTTTTTGTAACTAGAAAAAAAATTGATAGCGCAGTTCCTTGGATTACACAAGTTTGAAGTTCGTAGTTGTTCAATGGTGATACAGTCAACGTTCATTGCAAGTCTGGTTTGTGAGGATTGTGCAAATTCAACCTGCTAACACATTTACGTCAGGCAAATGTATGTCCCTTTAATAAATATAAAAATGTTCACACTCTGGCTATTTTATTTATTAGGTACACCTGTTCAATTGCTTGTTAACACATGAATTTCTAATCGGCTAATCCCATGGCCGCAACTGTGGTGGTCAAGACGACTTGTGAAATAAAAACATCCGAATAGAAAAGAAAGCTGTGACATTTAAGTGACTTTGAACATGGCATGGTTGTTGATGCCAGACGGGCTGGTCTGAGTATTTCAGAAACTGCTGATCGACTGGGATTGGTTTTAAAAAGAGAAAATATCCAGTGAGTAGCAGTTGTATGGATGAAAATGGCAAGATGGACAGTCTGATTTGAGATGATAGAAAGGCAACAGTAATTCAAATAACCACTCGTTACTAACAAGGAGTGGTTATTTGCACAATCAGCGGGTATTTTGCAGTCAAAATGGGGTCCAAATCTTTACTAGCAAGGTATACCTTATATAAAGTGGACGATGAGTATATAGTTATATTACTGTATCTTGGCTGTATTCTGGTTTGTCTTCCATAGACGTGTGTGTGTATGTATATGTATATATATGTGTGTATATATATATATATATATATATATATATATATACACACATATATATACATATACATACACACACACGTCTATGGAAGACAAACCAGAATACAGCCAAGATACAGTAATATAACTATATACTCATCGTCCACTTTATATAAGGTATACCTTGCTAGTAAAGATTTGGACCCCATTTTGACTGCAAAATACCCGCTGATTGTGCAAATAACCACTCCTTGTTAGTAACGAGTGGTTATTTGAATTACTGTTGCCTTTCTATCATCTCAAATCAGACTGTCCATCTTGCCATTTTCATCCATACAACTGCTACTCACTGGATATTTTCTCTTTTTAAAACCAATCCCAGTCGATCAGCAGTTTCTGAAATACTCAGACCAGCCCGTCTGGCATCAACAACCATGCCATGTTCAAAGTCACTTAAATGTCACAGCTTTCTTTTCTATTCGGATGTTTTTATTTCACAAGTCGTCTTGACCACCACAGTTGCGGCCATGGGATTAGCCGATTAGAAATTCATGTGTTAACAAGCAATTGAACAGGTGTACCTAATAAATAAAATAGCCAGAGTGTGAACATTTTTATATTTATTAAAGGGACATACATTTGCCTGACGTAAATGTGTTAGCAGGTTGAATTTGCACAATCCTCACAAACCAGACTTGCAATGAACGTTGACTGTATCACCATTGAACAACTACGAACTTCAAACTTGTGTAATCCAAGGAACTGCGCTATCAATTTTTTTTCTAGTTACAAAAAAAAAAGAAGCTAAAACAAAATTTGGGTCAGGAAGTTTTTACTTTTTTTTTGAAAAATGTGGCTGTGTTTCTTGGCGTGCCCTCACTCATTCGCACAATGAGACAAGCCAGACACTGCAGGATAATCACAGTCTAATAGGAGAGAATATTGAAAGCAGCAGCTCAACAACTGGATCTGCTTTCATATTCCTCTCTTTCTTCTCTTCCAAAAATGTTAGCACATGGCTTCATGCGTGATTGATAATTTTATGACATGCTTTTGATAATCAACCATTATAAAAACAAGAAGCATGTTGCCTAGCAATCATCTGCTATGCGGCTTCCAGGCCAAAGGTTGATGCAGAGAAAACTTTTGAAACGCTACAAAACGCATTCAACGTAGCAGAAAAATACAGCGTCACAGACACAGCTGTTTTCACATCTCACACCTTTCCTGGCAGGCACAACAAAATAAAATTGAGAGATAAATCCCAGCCGAAACAGACTTTCCTTCAAAAGCCCATCTCGTCAGAAATAAACACATGGAGAATCTGGCACATATGGAAATACACCTGGTGGCTTTATTGGCATGGCTTTGTTGTTGCTGTTGTTGTTTTTCATTATATCAAGCTCTAATGTTGTTCCTCTCAGGTGTCCTATTTGACATGCATGGATGTTGAATGTTGAAATAAACGCATGTCCATATAGCAGCCTATTTCTATTGATTTTTCTGCACCTGCACATCTGCTGCTGTTTTAATTAACACTCAAAGGAGGTTCGTCATTTCGAATCAAAAGCATTTTCACTTCGTTAAATCGGAATTCAATTCTGTCCATGGGCGAGTTTGGGACAAAGACATTTTCCTAATCACTGCTCATTGCACAAAACAATGTTAAGTGATCAATGTAGGAGGAAAAAATGGTGGTGCTATCATGAGACCACAATTAAGACACTGAAATGCTCAGTGTGATCTCCATGCAGACCTGAGCTTTACTGCGTTCCTTTTCCATATTTGGCTCCTTGCCGAGCTGTGCTGCAATGCCCTTGCTGATTTATGGGCGATGGCTGACCTCTGAGACCGTAACACAGTGATGGGTGACTGGCTCTCAACGGTAAGCTACTGGCACTTGACAAAGTGCTGGGAGCAGAATGAATTTACTTCTCTTTTCCTCAATCATCAACAGGCATGGCGGCTTGCTGCCCTGACCTCCGTCTCGTCCTGACTGCTATAACAAGATCTCCCATCCCAGGTAGGGTGTATAAAGAGGGAGAGAGAGAGAGAGAGAGAGAGGGGTGGGGACAAGCTTGAAAAATTTACTGTCACATCTACTTTCCAGTGAGCCTCAGTGAGCATTTCTTTCACCTTCAGCTGGCTTAGGTTGTTCAGGGTAAGAAAGAAAAGCTATGAGGTGAGAGAGACGGAGACAGATGAGGTATTAGGTCAGTATGGACATTGTGGAACATGCTAAATGCACCAGGCCAACTTTACTTTCCCCAAAATTAATAACCATAGGCCCTCTGCTTTTATTGCTCTGGAAGTCTGTTTACCATCATTGCCAGGATAACACATTAACGCCACTTCAATTTAATAACCAATAAATCCACGAGTGATGAAATTTTACCTCTATTGCCGATGGTGGTCACCAATCACCTAGTCTTGTGTGCATGAGTGTTCAGGAGTGATTATTAAATAAAAAAACTAAAATGTACATACTAACTGTACTGACTGATGCATTTCATTGATGCACACTTTGAGTTTAATGCAGCAATCCATGTGGTTTAATAGTTGCTACAATAGCAAGGGGTGGGGTTGTAAATTCGGATAGTAAAAATGCATAATTTTATAAAGTAGGGTTTTAAATTCTCTCACAGTGTAAATTTTGGCCCGGTGCCGGAGCCAAGAGATGGCGGGTTATAATTGAAAATAAAAAAGCCATTTAAAAGACATTCAATAAGCCAGCGGGAAATTGATCAGGCTATAAAAGCTGTCCTCTCAGAGATGGGAGATCAGTACTGAGGCTGAGTGGGAGGCAGCGTCCTCGTTTTGACACTGCATTTCGGCAGCCTTCACTATCTGCACTATCTGTACACAAAGCCAAACAAAAGAACACTTTCTATTAGAAATAAACATGAAAATACTTTTAAATATGCATTCCTTAAGCTTATAAAAATACCACTATGCACTATTATGTAGCACAGGATCAATCAATCTAAAGTTCTTTATAAAAATGGCTTCTGAGCTTTTAGTATAAATAATACCACGAAGTTTAAAATAATATCCAGCTACTGCTTCCTTAACTTTCAATTCTCCTAAGCAGCCCTGCTTCACAGCCTCTGGCTATTGCCTTTCTCAATTTGTCCCTTGGGAACCAGGAGTTATGGGCCCTGTCGATTGAAGAGAAAGGAATGTTATTCCCCTGTCAACCCTCAGCTGTTCCTCCGCCAGCACCTGCTCTGATCTATGGCCGCCATATTGGGTGACAAGTGTCTCGATGCGCCATTGGTTTTAGCCCACACCCCCACCGTCCAAACCTGGACCACCATCTTCAACCTGCCAGACCTCCTCATCAACGATTCATAATTCCTGCATCGCAGGACTGAGCCACAACGAGACCGGAATGTAACATAGTGTTTTAGATGAGGTCACACCTCAAGATACAAGGTATTTGGAATTGTGATTGGAAGTCAGCCGAGGCATTTATTTACAACTTGCACACCATCACCAGACAGTCCATAACTGAAAACATAATGAATTCAAATACTTTTGCACAGACCCATGCTTGTGTTCAAACTGCAACGCAATTAACTCTATATAGAACATTATTTCACTATCTACTGATAACCAGATAAAGCATGGGCTCAAACCCTCAAGTTTGTCACTGCATGTCATCTAAGAGTCTTCTTGTTCCAGCTTAACCACCTATTCCTCATCAGGGATACATAATAAATGTATACACAAGGGATACATATTCTTTTTCTATACCCACTTAATCATAGTTTTTGGGTCACAAGGAAGCCGGTGCCCACCTGGCAACTCTGGACACGAGGGCAGGAACAATCCTAGACAGGGCGCCATCCATTATACGGCACACACACACAATCACAAACACATTCACAGACAATTTAGAGACACCAATTAACCTATCATGCATTCCTTTAAAATGCGATGGGAAACCGGAGTACTCCGATAAAACCCGCGTAAACTCAGGGAGAACATGCAGACTCGACACAGACATTTCCCAAGTTGCCCCACCTTTGGGGAAGTCATAGGGTTGTGGTTAAGGAACCAGCCTTGCGCCCGGAAGGTCCCTGGTTCGATTCTAAGTACCGACAAGTCATGGCTGAAGTGCCCTTGGGTAAGGCACCTAACCCCCAATTGCACCCCGGGCACTGTGCTGGCTGCTCACTGCTCCGGGTTTGTGTGCTCACTTCACCAGTGTGTGTTTGTGTGTGTGTTTCACTGCACGGATGGGTTAAATGCAGAGGACCAATTCCGCTGTGGGCAAAATTCACTTTCTTTCACTTTCTAGGGCTCGAACCCGAGATTTTCTTGATGTGAGGCCACAGCACTATCCACTGCATCACAATGCCGCCACCACAGAACATCGACCGATAAAACAGAATGACAGCTAAGCATTCTTCCACTGAGATCTACATCTTTAGAAACTGCTGCTTATGCTGCATCACATGGCAGTATAACATAATCACTGAAATATGCCATCGACTTTTATATTAACATGAGCTCACACACCCCTATGACTGTCTAGTGTCATTGCGATTGGCATAAAGAAATCATTCTGTTCCTTTGGCAGACTGGTTAGAAACAGCTGTCATATCTTCAGGGTTAAAATCCCCAGACAATTGGGGGAATGATTTCTGTTGTGTCACTAGGGAGTGACCCAACAGTATATCTGAGTGTGTTTCCAGATGATAACCTGCACATAACCTTAATAGGTTTCAAGCCCAAATTTCTAAATAGATGTATCAAATTGTTAACTACTCCCAAAGCAACTCTTTCTCTCTCTCTCTCTCATGCTGCTTGTGTCTGCCTGGGCATGTTTCAGCAAAGAAGACAATCTTGAAAACATTTCATCTTAAACATAAATACACATGAGCACCAGAATAGAGAACAGTCCTTTCAGGCTGACATATGTCAACAATTATGGAGAAGGCTGGTAAGATGTTAAGGATGGCCATTCCTTATAAAAAAAAACCCAGGTAGTCAGCTTGGCAATTTCATTAACTTGCCATTCATCCTTACACAGTTAACATAATATTGGGACATACCAGCCTACACCTACAGTGGGTACAGAAAGTATTCAGACCCCTTTAAAGAGACAGTGGCAGGGCACAGATCTGACCAAGGTTACAAAAGAATTTCTGCAGCACTCAAGGATCTTAAAAGCACAGTGGCCTCCATAATCATTCAATAAAATACGTTTGTATCAACCAGAACTCTTCCTAGACCTGGCCATCCAGCCAAACTAACCAATCATAACCCAAAGATCACTGTGGCTGAGCTCCGGAGATGCAGTAAGAAGATGGGAGAAAGTTCCCAAAATCACTGCAGCCCTCCACCAGTCGAGGCTTTATGCCAGAACAGCCGGACAGAAGCCTCTCCTCAGTGCAAGACATATAGAGTTTGCCAAAAAAACACATGAAGGACTTACTGACAATGAGAATAAGATTCTATGGTCTGTTGAGACAAAGATTAATTCTAAGCGTCTATGTGTCCTGCCCAATACAACCCCAACAATGAAAAATGGTGGTGGTAGCATCATCCTATGAGAGTGTTTTTCAGCTGCAGGGACAGGATGACTGGTTCTAATTGAAGGAAAGATAATCAGAGATATCCTGGATGGAACTCCAGTAACCTGACAGAACTGAAGAGGATACACAAAGAAAGAATGGCTGTACTAGTTCAAAAGCAGCTTCTACTCAATACTGAACAAAGGGTCTGAATACTTATTACCATGTGATATTTAAATTTTTATTTTTTATTTTATTTTATTTATGTTTTTTTTGTTAAATGGGTGCCGAGTACATTAATGAGAAATAAAATGAACTTTTTTGATTTTAGCAAACGGCTACAAAGAAACAAAGAGTAAAAAATGTAAAGGGTCTGAATACTTTCCATACCCACTGTAAATGTAAATCCACGGGCAACAGTTATGGTTGAGATGCCAGGTGGCAGTGCTGGACCCTTCAGTGGCAGAAAAGTTGCTACTGACAATCAGACTGAATAAATAGACTGTTTCATAAATAAATAAATGCATCTACAAATGTTGGAGGTGCACGGAGCTGCTATCCATCATGGATCCTGCTAGAACACATGCAGAAGTCACATGGAAGAGGAAAATATTTATACGTTATTACATAAAGCAAACTGTCTTGGACTTTTTTGACATATGAAATCCATTAAACTTAAGAAACCCTTTATTTACCAGTTCCAAAGAAATGGTTTTTACTCCCTGAGATTTAGTGAAATACAGAAAGAACATCAGCAATGTGAGTGAGGAAAAGGACAAGAATGTAAACAACAGCTCAAGTGACAGCGCACTGTGCTTGCTGTTTATTTTGGTATTTACAGAAATATGCTCCAATCGAATACTCAAATACTGCCCTCACCAGCTACAAAACGTTATTTTTACCAAACATTTAGCTGTTTTAAAACCGTTCTACTGCCAGCTGCCAAGGTCAGCCTTTACACACTTAATCATAAACAAAGACTGCTTACATTTAGGTGACAAGGGACCTTATATATTCAGTGCAAAACGTGCACGCAAATACAAGCAGTCCTCTTCATAATGCTTCATGACATTAAAATCTATACATGTGCCGCATGTATTCATGAATATTTTGACTATTTCTTGTTTATTCCATACCAGTTTAAACACATAGTAATTATCTAGGTATTTATGATGGGCTGAATACTTAAGAAATAGTTCTTTCTTATTATAGATTCTAGTTAATAGCAATCAAACCGCGGTTGGAAAGATTGACTAAGTAAGTAAGAATTTAACAAAATACAGATAACTTCTAAAATTAATTTGAATCAAATATATATATATATATATTGTTTTAGTATTAATTTTTGGCAAAAGCAAATAACTCCAGTGATTATTCTTTCAAGGCAAGCTTCCTCTAACACACCACAAAAAAAGTAAAAATTTGTTACGATGCTAGTTTAACATTGCTATTACATTGCTACCGAGACCATTTTAAAATCTTGGTAGATGAAGTCCGCGTGGCGAACTGCTTTATGTAGTGTTAACTGCTAGCGATATTGCTCAATATTTTCCTTTGTACTTATTATACAAATTAAAAATAATTACATTGTTCACAAGTTTGTTCCTTGATTTCATTTTATTAAGTTAGCTTGCTAATTTCTCATGAGGTCTTAAAGTGAACTAGCAGTGCGCAATGGCAGACAGTGCTAACAATGTCGATTTAACCTTGGCAAAGTTATTTCATAGTCTTCATTTCAAGGAGAGATTTATAATAAAACAATAGGAAAGCCGACTCTGTTTGCTGATTTGCATTGAAGCTGGAAAGAGTTACAAAGTAATATTTAGACTTTTGATAGTAACTAGTACACACTTAGTACTGTGGCTACTCTTCCTAGAATTGGGCGCCCTACCAAGCTGATTCCAAAGGCACGACTCAGATTGCTCAGAGATGTAAAAAAAAAAAAAACATAGAGTGACAGCTATAGGTTTGAGGGAATCATTGGAACATCTATGTTTAGGACTCTACCATACCCAAATCATTGAAAAGACACAGTGTCCATGTCAGGACACCACAGAGTTTTTCAAAGAGTACATTGACCCTCAATGCTACTGGGAAAATGTTTCGTGGACTGATGAAACCATGGTTGAATTGTTTGTGAAGAACCTGCAGCACTACGTATGGCATCAAAAGGTCACTGCATACGGACATAAAAAAAAAGTTATATTACAGTATAATGTTAGTGTGGCGATCCACAAGAAGTAAATCTACTAAATCTACTATATAATGACTTCAAAAAAATGCCTTTTTGAGTACTCCAGTCAGTGTCCAGACCTGAAGCAAATAGAGATGCAGTGGAATGCTAATGTTCTATTGGCAGGGCGGTTTATAGCTAACTTTTTGTCCTCATTAATTTCATATTTGTAATACGGCAAAATCTGTATCATAAGTTGACATATTGCACATATTCAATAAAATATATAGACTACCTAGTGTAATATTGTCCATAATATGAGACCACAGCTATTGAAAATGACATGGGAATTGTCATTGCTACATTAGTATGATCACGTTTAACCTTCAATCTACAAAATAAAGCACATACACAGCAATCAGCTGTAGGTACATAAGTAAGGAAATAAAAAATGTCTCTATTTAATGAATTCTTTTTAAAGTGGTATATCAAAACTCATTCAATTTCACAATTCTACAGACACTTGTCCTTTCTACCATGTTTTGTGTTCTCTCTGGCACACAATCATATCTCCTACAGGATGTGTACAGCCATTTGAATGTACAAAATAATTAGAAAATATTCTTAAATAGCTTGCGCTTCTTGTGCATGCTTTCACAAAGCATTACTTGACCTTGGGAACATACGTAAAACTACACAAGTATGCTCCACGTGCCGTGGTAAGCAAAGCAGATGCAAGTACGTTTTTTCAATTTCTCTTTCCCATTCTACATTTTCTACAGCTTTCACATATTTGACAGCTCGAGAATAGAGTAATCGTCCTATTTGTCATTATTGAACATGTTGAATGTACTTTAAAAATGACTCTCAGTCTGTGTAGAAAGAAGCACTACGCGTGATAAATGTAAATATATTAATTCATAAAAGCTTTATCACATTTCACTGTATTATACCATATAACGCAGTGTATTTGTGCGTGGTCAGAGATGAATTCATGAAATATTTGCAAAAAACAATCAAGTTATTATTTGAACATTACATACAGGGGTTAGACAATGAAACTGAAACACCTGTCGTTTTAGTGTGGGAGGTTTCATAGCTAAATTGGACAAGCCTGGTGGCCAATCTTCATTAATTGCACATTGCA
>JAOUQV010000004.1:13023913-13034393 GCA_028565295.1 Aspidoras spilotus | reverse complement strand
ATTTAAAACAATTTGGGACAGCCCATATGATCATGTCATGTCTTTGGAAGCTTCTGATAGGTTTATAGGCAACATCTGAGTTAAGTGGAGACAAAAAAGCCAGACATGAATAGTACTAACTTTTTCAGCAGCTTTATTTTCAGAGACATGTTTTTTTCACACACAGTAACACAGAAGTTTTTACCTTCATTTTATTCAAACGCTTATTTCCTGGGTTTATTCAATCATGATTAACAATTTTCTACTGTCACACCATAAGCAATGACCCAGTGAAACAATGTTTAATTGTGTGTGTTTCTCAGAAAATAGTGCTCTGCCTAGCTGCGCACAGTAGTGGTGGTCGTGATTGTGGTGGATCCGCCTGAAAGCAAAAGAGGTTTTGAGTTATAATTAATTTTTTATTATTTGAATAACCGTGAAAATTAAAATTAATCTTCTTTAGGAAAAAGAAACTTACCTTTGCCAGGAATCCTGAGGAAATACCAGAAATTGATGTTAGTTAGCTTCATATGACTTATTTAAGGATCATATACATGGCTTAAGGGGATTTGTACTTATGTGACTCTACCTGGATTCTTCCTTCTCAAGAAGGCTTCTGTAAGTGGCAATCTCTTGCTCTAGGCGGCTCTTGACATCCAGCAACACTTTGTAGTCATGGCCCTGTTGTTCTATGCTGGCACGCACCTGTGACAACTCTGACTCTAGCATGTTAATCTGGTTCTGGAAACCTGCTAGCATAGCACTATAGCGAGCTTCTGTCTCTGCCAGTGTGTTCTCTAGGGCTGCTTTCTGTAGGATAGAGAGATCATGAAGAATGCTAAGTGAGAGGACAATGTGTAATAGTGTGTCAAATTGCAAACACTTTATATTTGAATAAACTCTCCTATGCACATAACAAATACAATTTTAATATTCAAACAAGGTTTTCAAATAACCTTAAATTTTCTCAACATACACATATCACTGATTATTTTCCCGGCTGGATTTTGTATAACACAATTGCTGTATAACAACAAGTACACGCCCAGAATCCTTTAGCAGATTTGGCTGCCTCTACCTCAAAATGTCTTGTTATTTACTCTTTGGATCAATGTGTTTCTCTGATATAGGGATGCATATATATATATATATATATATATATATATATATATATATTCCCCTCTCACCCTGCGTTATCCTCATTTCACCTCTTCACTGTCACTATTTCCATTAATACTATAATACATCATTTCACACCCTCTTTTTATCTTACTTTTCCACTTTTAAAATTTTTCAGCCTCTCACCAGACTTAGCTGTGATTGTAGTTCAATTTCCAGTCCCTGGAGGGTTCGCCTCAAGTCTGTTAACTCTGTTTTGGAGGTCTGAATGGACTCTGTGCTGACGGCAACCTCCTTGTTTAGTGCTGTCGTCTTAAAGAAAGGAATATATCCATAAATTAATCTGTTATGGCACAACAAATTATAACAATATTAATGATTATAGTGCAATTGTAACAATAAAACAACCACTTACCTTTTCAGTGAACCAAGCTTCTTGATCTCTGCGGTGTTTTTCTGTGATGGCCTCGTACTGAGCACGTATCTCAGCCAAAATATTGTTGAGGTCTGGCTGAGGAGCAGCATCTACCTCCACGTTCACATTTCCAGTCAGCTGAGATCTCAGAGCTGCCAGTTCCTACAACACATTTGTTAACAAAATTGTGTTAAATACACCCAAATATGGAGTTTTTTTAACAATGGCCTTCTTATTGGCACAAAACTGCATTTTGCCAAAATTAATTGGCATAAGCTATAAAATTCTAAATAAAGTCAGATTTCTGTTTTAAAAGATTAAACAATGGAGGTAATGCGTCCTAATGTTTCGCAAATATGGTAAGTTATAGAGGTAAACATTACTAACCTCCTGATGGTTCTTTTTCAGGTAAGCCAACTCATCCTGCAGACCTTCAATCTGCATCTCCAGGTCAGCCTTGGTCAGGGTGGTCTGATCCAGCAGGCGTCGCAAGTTGGCAATATCGGCCTCCACGGACTGTCTCATGATCAACTCATGCTCATATCTGATCAGAGAAAGAAAGAAGGTAATGAAGTAAGTAGGAAATAAAATCTCCCCCACTATCTCTTATTAATAAATTTGTTTCTCATATCTTAGGTATACCTACTTTGTTTTAAAGTCATCTGCAGCTAGTTTTGAATTGTCAATCTGCAGGAGGATGTTGGCATTGCCAATGGTAGCATTCTTGATCTGAAACAGTGCCATTATATTACTGAGCAAACCTTATAAAGCAGATATTATACAAACCATGACAAACACTTCACATTTAGGTAGACAACTATAAATGTACAATTCATAATTTACATACATTTAATTCAACACAAACCTTATCCTTTAGGTCGTTGATGGTGGCCCAGTAGGCACTGTAATCTCTCTCAGCAATTGGTCCTTTTTTCTCATAGTATTCACGGATCTTCTGTTCCAGTTTTGCATTGGCAGCTTCCAGGGAGTGGACCTTTTCCAGGTAGGAGGCCAGACGATTATTCAGACTTTGCATGGTAGACTTCTCGTTCATGGTAATGGAGTCATTGTCCAGAGCAGAAGCCAGGCTGAAGCTTCCAGACCCAACACCCATACCCAGTCCTCCACCATAGCCAGAAGACACAGTCCTACTGATTGTTGAGGCAATTCGGGTGTTGCCTGAGCCGACTCCGGAGATACTATAGGCTTTAGGGGCTGAGGAGAGTGAGCCCATGCGCCGCTGGGTGATCACAGAGGCGCCAGTGTAGCCAGAAGGGCCGGTGGAATAGAACATGCCACGAGTGGAGGTCATTCTGAATATTTGATGATTTTAACAGCAGAAGAATAAATGACAAAGAGCTACACAGAACCAGATTCTCCAGGAGTGATCTGCTGCATCCAGCTCTGTCCCTTCATATAGATGTAGCCCTGGGGCGGGTCCTGCAGTGTGTGTCTGTGTGTGTGTGCGCGTGTATGTGTGCACACAAAGAAGGAGGGGAAGTACTAATCACCCTGGTGAGGAAATAACTTTGGAATTTGTGTGTGTGTATATGTGTGCGTGTGTGTGTGTTTGTGTGCATGCATGTGTTTTTATATCTTTGTCAGGACCACAAGATTAGGAATATCAAATATTTTAACCTTATGTCGACATTTTGCTGGAAAAAAAATAGTTTCATTGCTAAAGTAAATGTTTGGGTCAGTGATAGCATTATTTTGGCTGCATTGATAATTATGAGAGTCCAAATCCCCACAAGTACAGCATGAAAAGTCTGCATGTGTCTGTGTGTGTCTCTGTGTCTGTGTGTGTGCGGTGCATGTCCATGTCCTTGAGAGTTGGGATTACAGAAGAGGGAGTACAATGTGAGAACCAAGGTTTTTCACCATACTAAATGCACTAATAGTTTTGTGGGGAATGTCCTACTTTAATACTGGTCTACAACTTGAATGTGCACAGGATTTAGTGTAGGTAACTAGTAAATAGAACTCTGCAGTATTTATTGGATCACACACAATTATTTATGTCTAAAACATTAATCACATGAAGTATTTGCATGCACATAAATGAATCTATTCAGTAAGAGCTCCCTTTCTTTAACAGTTGATATATTATCTTCTCAGTATGTACAGTGTCATACAGCAATAATCTACTGATTTTTCATTTATCTAAGGGATTTTGCATGTTAGATTTGTTTTATAAATAATCTCTAAGTTATCAGCAATTGTGATGAACCTGCGTTTACAAAAGTGTATGGAGACAAGTACTAAAAATAATTTGTCATGACACAATCAATTAATATCTTCTTCTTCTTTTTCTTCTTCTTCTTCTTCTTCTTCTTCTTCTTAAAAGGGCCTCTCGCTTTTATCAGGGGTCGCCACAGCGTGTTAACCTTTTCCACCTCACTCTGCCCCCTGCATTTTCTGCTTTCAGACCAACTGCCTGCATGTCTACATTGACCACATCTATATATCTGCTCTTTGGTTAAATATAAAAATCTAATATTATTATATCACATTATTATTTTTTTTTGTCTTAGTCTTATTTTTATTTTACTTTTATTAATTTTGAATTAATTGGCCAGTTTAGAATGATTTTAAATGACAATTTTCATATAAAAACTAACATAATTAAGGATGAAAATGTGTGAGAAAGTGTGACAGACAACGTGTTGAATTCCCCAAGACCCCAAGAATAATTTACATTTATAAAAACTGCACAAATTATATTTGATATTGAGCTCCTAACTTTTTGTAAATCACTACATGGATTATAGGGCTCCACTTGAAGCAAAGTAGCACCATGCAAACACTCTATCCTATCGTCTAGGATATCAAAATGTTAGGAGGAATACCTTGCAGACATGGGAACTACAAGTGCAGAAGCTGCACAGTGCAATGAGTTAAACAGAAGCTGTCAAGTTTATTACAGACTAATAGAATAAATGTGTTAGTCGTGCAGTCATGCAAGGAACACCTTAAAATTAACAAATTGTCATTTTAAAACTCTCAACTTTCACATCAAACCACATACTTAAAATATCATACTACATAATTAGATATTATACCACATAATTAAATATCATACCACATAATTAAATATCATACCACATTTTCAATTAGCAAGTATGCACAATACTTGTAAGTACTGTCTGCTCATAAACGGTTATAAAATTCAAAGCACAACCCCCTGTGTTTTTTTATAACCTGCCTGATTTGTAAGAGCCAGTGTTTGTGTTTTTTTTCTTCTATTGTTCACTAGTGAGGTATCTGGCATGAAAAAAAGGTTCCAGATGTGGAAAAGGGTGTGGACGGGGAGAAAAGGCTGGCTGTAGCTCAGAAATGATCTCACATCTCCCGAATACTGTTGAGAAACAATACCAATTGCGCTCCACTCTGACTAACACTATTATCTACAAAACATCAAATAAAGAAAATCTAAATATTAAAATTATAATAAATTTAATATTAATTAAGCATTATAAATGATTATAAGGAATCATTATTGCACATAATTGTCTCAACACAACAGTGTTCTATATTACTACAAGTGTCCTTGTCTGATTCTGCTTTTGTCTTTGATGCTTTAGTTTGCTAAGCGAGCTGAGACCCACGAGAGCTATGATTCATTGTATAAACGCACTCCACCCTTCTGTGCTCTTCCCCCCGTGTAGAGGTGTGCTTGGCTCTGGGTGACAGCTCTGTGATAAGACTTACTCAGGGTTTGACTGTGGTCTGTTTGAAAAGCCTATTGAAAGAGCTCTTTTGCATGGTCTCAGGAACAGGTCTGAACAGGCATAGAAGCACTCAGTTGTTATGGCAGTATTCATTACAATAAGTCATACTGACCACACCTTTAAGCTATGAAGCCTATAAACATCTACTTTCTCTGGAAATATTTAACTAAATTTACTGCTTGTTTTACTGCACAGACCAAAAAATGAAAACCCTTCTGGCTCCAAGTGCATTTCGGTGATAGTCATTTTCTTTCGACAGACACGCTTGTATCTTCATTGTACTTACAGACATTTATGTTCTTTCTTTCACAAAATGGCCTTTTGAACAAATATTCAGGCTCACCCTAACTGTAAATGTTTCTTCATTAGCTTCATTTGTTTTCCAGAACTATCTGTACCACCGCCTACCGTGTGTCATAGTAACTGAACAACATTGAAACTAAATTACCTCTTTTATATTGTTTTTCATGAGTACTATTGTTCATGGCAGGATGTGTGAGATTCCAGTGTTTTTTAAGCCAGTGCCCTAACCGGCATCAAACTGTGGTGGTTGGCATTTCTCCACATATTATAATTTTCCCATGCTGCAAGACGTCTGCTGATTCCAGATGGTGACATGAATACACACACAGGTATGGGTGTGTAGAGCTGGAGATGAAATGAAGGCTGGCATTATTCACAAGCTGGCATGTTTCCCATTATGCTCTAACATGGTGTCAGATCCTCCACTGTTAGCTGGGTTGATCAGAATCTGTTAAATACCAATGTGATGACTGTGGAAATTCTACATAGTGCTGCAGAAAGTTTAACAGGTTTCATACATAGTGAAGATTCTCATAGTCCTCAATTACAGCTCAACAAAGTTTTATAGAAGCAAGACAAGTCTTTATAAATTCTATTGTTCATGACAGGATGTGTGAGATTCCAGTGTTTAAGCTGTTGCTGTTAAGGTTGGCATTTATCCAAATAATTATATTTTGTGATTGAAAAGGGCATGTGCATATGACTAATGTGATTTTTTTTACTGTATATGGAATGCATTTAATTGTACAGAAACAATGATCAAAGGTAACTAATATAAACTTCTTTATTACTGTATATTCTATATTTTTTTATATATAATGTTTTAACACTATATGAAGTCGCAAACGCAAAATGGTAATTATAGAACAGAATCACACATGGATGCATCATCCCCAATTTTCAGAGCCATGAGTCTTAGGTCGTCTGAATTCTTAATCCTCAGTTCTTGTTATTGCTTGTCTTTGTTTAAGCAGTGAAAGGAGAGCTTTGTTTAAAATTCTTTGTAAAGACTTAGTCATCAGGGAGGCCATTTTTTAGTCAAGGTAAAGATAACATGGAACTGGTGGCACTGAGCATGCATCAACGGTGCCAGTAAGGCTTCGTACAGCCTTATTCACCAGGGAGGCCATTTTGTAACCAGACTTCACAGTTTAGCCTTTTGGAGGTGTTGTGGGCCTACTTCAGCGAAACACTGAAGAGAGGAGGTGCCTACCTGATGACCCCAAAGATGACCTCAGCAACATCGCTGTTGACAATCCAGTGAATTTGCCATGCCATTGGGATAGTTTATAAGTTGATTGGTGTTGAATAGCTAAAGGCAGATGAATATAGGATGTTGTTGTGGAGGCAGACAGAGTATAGTGGGCCCTATGTAAAGCCTTAATGTATTGACATAGGATACATTACATCTTATCCTGTGTATTTTTACAATAGCTACATCTGTAAAATGACCCCCTCAACACGGATATGGAGACGATTGCAAGTTTATTTTATGCACTCACAATTCAAAAAGCAAAAGAAGCTCAGAGCGTTGGTAAGTAAAGAAAAAACACAGGATAAACTACACCACGAAATGGCCGACGGCAACGCTCAGAGGATATGCAAGCGACTCGGGGAGGGGGATCCACAACACTCTGGCTCTCTGAAGTTCTGCAAGACATGCACAAAGAAACAAAAACATATGCAGGGGTTATCTAAAGTAAACATAAGTATAAGCAGGGGTATTTCAAAGTACACATAAGCACACCAACACTGTTGCAAGTGAAATCTATAAACCAAAGGCAAGAAACAACTAAGTAACAAAAACACATTTGGAGACAATAGCAAAGTTCATAGCACACACACAAAACAAAGCATGATGGTTGTGTTGACCAGCGGGGCACTTTAACCCGAAAGCTGTTCTAATATCTTCCTAGGAGAGATGTTTAACAAACGTAATGAACTTGTAAAGAAATGTTACTCACAAACAATTTTTGAGGCAAGTGTATATGGTTAACCATTCACTCTTATTATTATGATAAATGTTATATATTATTGTTAGTTATGAAATTATGTATATGATTACATCACCCAAATGAGGATGGGTTTCCTTATGAGTCTGGTTCCTCTCAAGGATTCTTCCTTACTTACTCAGGGAGTTTTTCCTTGCCACCGTTACTCATCTGGGATAAAAATGTTTTTTGTAAAGCTGCTTTTGGGACAATGCTTATTGTTAAAAGCGCTTTATAAATAAAATTGAATTGAATTGAATAATGTTTGTCTTAAAATGTATATTTTATCTCATTTTTCAAATCCCATTTACATACATAGACTCCTCTATACTTCATTACAGTTTGAACCCCCCTGGTTAAATTAACCAGTTTGCTGATTATGTAATAATTGTAAGAAAGTGAACACAAGTAACCATTTGGCAAATGTTTATTCACTTTTAGATTATGCATGGTGCGCCATTATACTACACTACATTTCTTGCCCAACATGGATCTCTATAGAAAAGGCATAAGACACAAACCTGTAATCTCATCACAAAAATAACTTGTGTATCAATGTATATTAGGTATGTATTCGCTCACCTGCCTTCACTCACATATTTATCTGCTCGACCATGGAAACCCATAGCATGAAGCTCTCTGTGCACTGTTCTTGAGCTAATCTGATGGCCACATGAAGTTTGGAGGTCTATAGTGATGGACTCTGCAGAAAGTTGGTGACCTCTTCGCACTATGTCAGTTTACGTGACCTACCACTTCATGGCTGAGTTGCTGTCATTCCCAAACACTTCCATTTTCTTATAATACATGTGACTTTTAATTGTGGAATATTTAGGAGCGAGGAAATTTCACGACTGAATTTGTTGCACAGGTGGCGTCCTGTCACAGTTGGAATTCACTGAGCACCTGAGAGCGACCCATTCTTTCACAAATGTTTGTAAAAACAGTCTGCATGACCAGGTGCTTGATTTTATACACCTGTGGCCATGGAAGTGATTGAAACACCTGATTCCGATAATTTGGATTGATAATTTGAAAATTTTGGCCAAAAAGTGTATTATTCTAAAGGGTTTATTGGCAGCAGGTCATACAGGAAACACAATATGGGTAGAAGGGAAAATAAATTCTGCTAACTATGAGTGAAATCTAAAAGAATATATCATGCTCTGAGGTAAAAAGATATTCCACAGTACAATTATAAAGGGATACACCATTAAATATAGTGCCTGATTGACTCACGGCCCCCTGACATCAGTGAAACGTCATTAAAAATTTGCAGTGCCATGCAAGACAGCCCATAAAGAACTTAGTTACAGGATAGATCCTGTAGCCTAGGAAGCTCCATGGGTATAGTGTGCTGCTGGAAATATCCAGGAGAATTAATAACCGGGGACTGGGTTGTTTAAACAGTCTGTATACTGAAATCATCACAAATTGATTATGGTGTATGACGTGAAATAGATAGACCCTGGGTTGCTATATAAAAATTTTGCCAGCTGTGATATCAGCCAATGAGTGTGTTGGTACTGATTTAGTTTTTTGTCCGAACATTTGCACGTCACACCTATAAACTGTACTACATACTGTATTAAATATAACATACCTTTGCATGAATGTTTGCAAGAAAATGTTATCTGGTAAATACTTTTTGTAAAGTTGTTTTAATGTTAAAAGCTCTATCTTGTTCTATCTTGTGCATGTGCTTTGGCTTGTGTTGGTTTCCTTTAGGTTCTGTGATTTTATCCACTTCCCAATTAATTTCGTTAAGTTCACTCTTTGACAAATTTCCAATCTGGCGAGTATTAAAAGAGAAAGACGCTTGATACTGAAACACAATACACATTAGGAATTATTATCAATCTCCCACGTAAAAACTAAAGCCTAAGAGCAACCATTTCTATTGGATGTGGGTGGTACTTGTTTAACATTCTTATGCCTGAAAGTTGAGCAGTGTGCAATCTACACCCATTATCCTGGCTTATCTTTCACATTCCTTATTGTAAGGAAAGACTATAAGCCATTTAACACTATGTGAATATTTGTTAAACCTGCTAATGTATATTTTCCTGGTGAACTTGGATTAATATTAGTTCTAACAATACATGTAATATCTTGTCTAAAGGGTAATACATCTTAATAAAATTATATTAAATATATATTCTGTATATATGACTAACACCCTAACCATAATCACTCGGAAACACTAATTTATCCGTTTGACAACATAACACAAGTTAGATGTCGAGAAACGTTAATACTTACACTACACAAATTAGTGTACCAAGGGTGAACATGACAAACTACATGCATTCTTGTTACAGCCCTTGTACACATAGATCATTTTACCGCTAAAGTATGCTTAAAAATGCAAATAAATAAATAAATGAAGTAAAATGTCAGCTTCTATACATTTATACACCATCGCTACTGCAGAGAACAATTATATGTAAAATGCATTTAGACACAGAAGACTGTAAAAAATGTAAAGTCAATAGGTACAAAGTGCGCACTTCTGGAAACAAAGAAACAGTCAACTGCAGCAATATTCTGACACAGTAGCGACAGATAAGCATTCCTGGTCCTATTGGTCAAGTGTCATCTGTTCTAACTGTTTCACTGGAAATAGCATGGTAATGATTTGTAAATTACTTTAGTCAAAACCCAAGAGGCATTTCACAATCAAAACTTCTGAAACATACAGATAAGTCATAATCTAGTTACAGTAAGTGAACTTTGAGTTCACCATATCTTTCTGTGTTTTACTATAATAATGCCAGCCTTAAACACAAAATCACCTATTACAACTACTAAAATTCTGAAGCACTAAGATATACAGGGGTTAGACAATAAACTGAAACACCTGTAAGTATGGGAGGTTTCATGGCTAAATTGGACAAGCCTGGTGGCCAATCTTCATTAATTGCACATTGCACCAGTAAGAG
>JAOUQV010000004.1:13004588-13015778 GCA_028565295.1 Aspidoras spilotus | reverse complement strand
GGCCCTACACCCTACTAATAAATTATTGTGGTCTAAAACCAGGTGTTTCAGTTTCATTGTCTAACCCCTGTATATAAAACATAATTTAAAATAATGTGTATATACACTCACTGGCCACTTTATTAGATACACAGTGTTCAATTGCTTTTTAATTCAAATATCTAATCAGCCAATCACATGGCCACAGCTTGATGCATTTCTAACTTCACTTTGTCATTATGGAATATGTCTGTAACATGAAACATAAACGTAAAATGTGGAAAATTTTTCTCTATTATTCTTATATCTGTTATGAAAAATATCAACATTTCACTGAAGCAGGAAATGTGGCGATCTAATCTCTAAAACTAAATTACGTTTATTTTATTTAAATTATATTCAACTTTATTATAAAAAAGTTTAACCCACTGTTCTGGGCAGAATGTCAGTCAAGTAATGTCTTTGTGTGTGTTTGTGTTACAGCTCTCCTTTGGAGTCAGTGCTTTTTTATGCCATCACCACACTCCACAACTTGCTTCTACACCAGGAGGGGGCCAAGATGGCTGTGCGTCTAGCTGATGGTCTGCAGAGGATGGTTCCACTGCTAAAGAAGAGCAATCCCAAGTTTCTGGCTATTACCACAGACTGCCTTCAACTTCTCGCCTATGGCAACCAGGAGAGCAAGGTGTGTGTCAACCAGGAGAGTAAGGGTGTTTGTGTAAGGTGTAAAATAGTGTTTTGTTTGAGTAAGTGTTTTTCTTTTTTTTAGTGACTGAGTCTTGTAGCTTATGTTGAAAAAGTTTACTGCAAAGTGAAATACTGTCTGTACTGTAATTGTAGAAGCTTCTAAATTCTGCTCTATTTTGCAGTTAATAATCCTGGCTAACGGAGGTCCCGAGGCCTTGGTGCAGATTATGAGGAACAACAGCTACGAGAAGCTGCTGTGGACCACCAGCCGTGTACTGAAAGTGTTGTCAGTGTGTCCTAGCAACAAGCCAACTATAGTAGAAGCTGGTAAGTGAGAGCTGTGGGACCCACTGCTCTTTTAGGAAGATAATCAATCTCTGGGGAGTTGCAGACACTGTGAGAGCTCTGGGTCTTTCTCTTTTAGCCTGTCTTTATTGCTGTTTTGTCTACTTTTTCTTCCCCCTTTTTATGGCACACCTAGAAAAGCGAAGTGAAATGTTTCTGCTGCAGTTTATTGTAGCAACTGTTCTATAAAATAATTAATTAATAACCAAATTGTTTTATATCGGGAATAAGCATAACGTATGTAGTATCTGGTTATGGTATTCATAGTGTAATTAATACAGCGTGGTTGCCTTTTTCTCTGTGACATTCCCTTTAATTCTATTCCCCTTTTGTCGTGTGTGTGTGTGTGTGTGTGTGTTTGTGTGCGCGCGCACAGGGGGTATGCAGTGTCTTGGAAAGCATGTGACAGGTTCCAGCCCTCGGCTGACACAAAACTGTTTGTGGACTTTGAGAAACCTGTCGGATGCTGCCACCAAACAGGTCTGTGTGATGATATACACACATTCATGCACACCCACTAACATTAATATAATCAGTTTCAGATGTTTCAGAAAGATATTTTAAATTGCAGTTCTGTAACTTTTAAAATTCTTGTCTGTGTTCTATTTTGCTTTGGTGATGCATAGAATAGACTTGAATGATATCACGCGCTTGTTTTAAATATATTTTTGTCAAAAATGACTCGCAGAGGTTAGATATTTATTATATAACTGTATGTTTAGATTCTACATTGGAATTATATCATTGTCTATGTGTTCCTCTGCGTGCAGGATGGCCTGGAAGGGTTGCTCCAGATTTTGATTGGCCTCCTCGCTACAGATGACATGAACATGCTGGCTTGCGTCTCAGGTACCCTGTCCAATCTGACGTGCAATAATGCCCGCAACAAGACTTTTGTAAGCCAGAACAATGGTGTGGAGGCTCTAATCCATGCGCTGCTGCGTGCTGGAGATAAAGAAGATGTAGCCGAGCCTGTCACCTGTGCCCTACGCCACCTCACCAGCCGCCACCAGGACGCAGAGATAGCACAGAATGCTGTGCGCACACATTATGGCATCCCACCCATCGTCAAACTGCTCAACAAACCACACTACTGGCCCGTTGTAAAGGTGAAAACTGGGATCAGTTGAAATAAATGAAAGATATTAGTTAGAATTTGGGTAATTAGGATTTATTCGATGCATTTATACAGTATTTACATTCCGGTGTTTGTGAGTTTGGTTAATTTAGTTTTTTGTGTGGGTATGTAAAGAAAAAATAATATAAAAATATTTTAATATAACTCGGAATGTAGATCACAATATTACATTTAATAATAAACAAAACTGCATTTGTTGTCTGTTTTTAGGCTGTGGTTGGACTGATCCGTAACCTGGCACTCTGCCCAGCAAATCAAGCACCTCTTAGAGATGCTGATGCTATTCCCAAACTTGTCAGTCTTCTACGAAATGCCCACCAGGATGCCCAGAAGCATGGCTCAGCCAGCCAGCAAACTTACCAGGTTGGCCTTGATTTTCTGACTTATACACATAGTAAATAGAACATTGCTAACATTGCAGCAGAGATCCAGTGCTGTGGGTCGGGTAGCGTGCATGTCACGTCAGTAACAATACTCTTGTGTAAACTGATGATTTATTTATTCGACTCACAAACACAGTGGGTCCAGATCTTATTTCACAACATCTCGGGTTTTGTCTACTCTTAGGATGGTGTGAGAATGGAGGAAATCGTGGAAGGTTGCACAGGAGCACTGCATATTTTAGCAAGAGATCGCACAAATAGGGCCATCATCACTGACCTCAATATCATTCCATTGTTTGTGCAGGTAACATAACGAAGGTTTTTTTTTTTCTGTAATGAGTGTAGTGCATTGCAGATACAAGTCTCCTACAGTCATTTACTCTCTCTTTGTGCAGTTGCTCTATTCTCCTGGAGACAACATAAAGCGAGTGGCTACTGGTGTGCTCTGTGAACTGGCTCTGGATAAAAATGCAGCCACCATAATTGACAACGAGGGAGCTGCAAGCCCACTCATGGAACTGCTGCACTCCAACAATGAAGGCATCGGTTCGTAAAATATAATTTTGACAAAATATTTATAAAATACTTGTAGAGTGTATGCCACGTGACATTAAAACCCAATACTGTAATATAGAGATCCGCACTCCCGCAGGACTAGGGATGACACGAATAATTGATTTTGTGACATGATATTTCATTTCATGCTGATTTGATCTTAATGATTTAAAAAAATACACACACAAACATGGTCAATTGCTTGTTAACACAAATATCTAATCAGCCAATCACATGATTGCAACTCCATCCATTTAATCATGTAGCGGTGGCCAAAGAAACTTGCTGAAGTACAACCTGATCATCAAAATGAGGAAGAAATGTGATTTAAATGACTGTGAACGTGACATGGCTGTTGGTTCCAGACGGGCTGGTGAGCTACTGGAGTTTTCACACACAGCCATCACTAGGGTTTACAGAGAATGGTCTAAAAAAGATAAAATATCCAGTGAGGGAAAGTTGTGTGGATGAAAATGCCTTGTTGATGTGAGAGGCCAGAGGAGAATGGGCAGACTGGTTCGAGATGAATATTTGTCCCATCCAAATCTGTAATCGACTAAATTTTCTTGTCATTCACGAGAGTGGGTGGTTAATACGGGACCACATATACAGTGGTGTATATATATAAATGGTCTATATAAAATTATTATTATTATTAATAATAATAATGAAGTAATAATTTTATTCACCAAGGAGAATAATTCACAAATAAATGTAACTCGGTGGCGCAGTGGATAGTGTTGTGGCCTCACAGCAAGAAGATCCTGGGTGTGGCGACTCGGGGAAATTTGTATGTGGAGTTTGCATGTTCTCCCCATGTTCGCACAGGTTTTCTCTGGGTACTCTGGTTTCCTCGAGCATTCCAAAGACATGCATGTTGGTTTAATTGGTGTCTCTAAATTGCCTGTGTGTGTAGGTGTGCGCCCTTTTGATGGATTGGTGCCCTATTTAGGGTTCTTCCTGCTCTTGTGCCCTGAGTTGCCAGGTGGGCACTGGCTTCCCTGTGATGCTCAAACTAGGATTAAGCGGGTATAGAAAATGAATAATTGAATAAATGTAACTTTAAAATAATCACGTGTATAACACTTCCTTGCAAAGGAAAAAAAAGGAACACCGGAAACCGGAAGTGCTACGCTCTCCTATTTATACTGAGATGGAACCCACAACGTGAACATTACATAAATAGTAGTACACTTGCACCAGTCGCGTTATATAGTCAGGTGTATAACCGGGAGAATTCGGGTAATGTTTACTATATCGTTCTACATTAAATAAGAGACCTTCGACCCTTTTTTACTACTGTTGCCTTCAGTTTTTTGCCAATAGTGCTTTTAATTTTTGGATTTAAAAGGTCACCCGTTTTAATCTTTGTTTTATCCTAAATTGCTGAGGAATTCTTCAAAAATGAAGGATACTATGTCTAAGAAATGACCTAACTTTAGGGTGGCAACAGCTTCCCATGTTGCCCCCTGATTTCTTGTAGATGACGCTTGTTTAAACTGAGAAAATGTATTATCTATTCTTGACTAATGTAGGATTCTTGTTGCTCAACGGTCTTTTTTGTCGTATCATTGTTATATGATGCGCCAAATGTTTTCTATGGGTGAAAGTTCAGCACCCGGACCCTTCTTCTATGCAGCCATGATGCTGTAATTGCTGCAGTATGTGGTTTGACATTGTCATGTTACAAAATGCAAGGTCTTTCCTGAAAGAGACGTCGTCTGGATGGGAGCATATGTTGCTTTAGAACCTGGATATACCTTTCAGCATTGATGGTTTCCTTCCAGATGTGTAAGCTGCCCATGCCGCACAAATTAATGCAACCCCATACCATCAGAGATGCAGGCTTCTGAATGGAGTACTGATAACTTGGGTTGTCCTTTTTAGTCCAAATGACACGGCGTCCCTGATTTCTATAAAGTACTTCAAGTTTTGATTACAGAAGATGTCTGGGCTTCTGGATCTTGTTTAGATGCGGCTTCTTTTTGATCTATTTAGCTGGAAACGGCAGATGGCACAGTGAATTGTGTTCACAGATAAGGCTCTCGTAATATATTCCTGAGCCTATTTTGTGATTTCCAATACCTGTATGTAATGCAGTGCCATCTAAGGGCCTGAAAATCAGGGGCACCCAGTATAGTTTTCCGCCCTTGACCCCTTTAGATTCTCTGAATCTTCTGATGCACTGTATATGACGATATGTTCAAACTCTTCGCAATTTTTCACTGTCTAACTCTTTTCTGATATCGTCTGTGCAGAATTAGGGGGATTAGTGATCCTCTTCCCATCTTTACTTCTGAGAGACGCTGCCACCCCAAATGCTCTTTTTATAGCCAGTCATGTTAATGACCTATTGACAATTGGTCCTCCAGCTGTTCCTTTTCTGTACATTTAACTTTTCCTGCCTCTTATTGCCCCATCTCAACTTAGTTAAGATGTGTTGCTGTAACGAAATTTCAAACGAACCAATATTTAGCATGGAATTTTAAAATGTCTCACTTTGGACCTTTGATGTGTTGTCTATGTTCTATTGTGAATACAGTATCAGTTTGAGATTCCTTTTTTATTTACAGTTTGTACTTTGTCCCAACTTTTTTGGAAACGGGTTTGTAATTGAATTTTTCCCTCTCTCTGTTAGCAACGTATTCGGCTGCTGTGCTCTTCCGCATCTCGGAGGATAAAAATGCTGATTACAGGAAGCGCATGTCAATGGAGCTCACACACACTTTGTTCAAGCATGACCCAGCAGCCTGGGAATCGGTGAGTACATCTTCTGATGTTAGAAGTGCTGCAGAATACCCTGTGGATTTTCTATTTAGATTAAACACATACGATTATAATATTTTATTTTTTTTTGTCAGGCTCAAAGTTCAATGATGGATCCCGGGTTTATGCAAGATGGTATGTAGCTACGTTTTTTTTTATGTATTCCTTTTAATCTGTGCATTTAACATATTAACACACTCAACTTTACATTATTGTTGTGTATCTAACTAGCTCTGATGCATCTGTGCATCATTATTAAGTACATTCAACTAATACTCTGGTGAACAAGAGCTAAAATGTATGCTTTTCACAGATATTGAGCCTCGCTATGGCGGTGGTGGTTATGGATATGATCACATGCATACGGAGCCTGACATGCTCGATGATTACCCACAAGCCTTTGACACAATGGGCAGAGCCTACGCTGATGCTTGCTAACAGGTTGTTAAACAGTTGCAGTCCAAACACAACACAATTCTTTCTGACACTTTGTCCTGCACCTCTCGCTTAGCACTGCTTGCCATTACTGTTTCTCCTTCGTGGATATCCAGAGAGATTCTAAATTTGGGTTTTCTTTAGATTTGCCTCGTACGGTGGCCCGCAAGTTTACATGGGGATTATTTTAGTTTCTAAAGATTCCCACGGCATTTCATGTAACGTTGCTGAAATGTTTTTGTTTTCCAAATTAAATGACCTGAAAGAAAGTCCAGAAAACTATAAATCAAGACTAATAAATCTTGCTATTGTATTAAGACAAAAGCATTGGCATGGTGTAAAGGAAGAAGACCTACCGTGTGCTCTAGCAGCTGAACTGCATTAGTGGAAGATTTGGCATGTTCCATGGATAGGAAGCGCTTTTATTTTTGTTTACTCTGAGGTGTTCCTAATTAAAAGCCTTTTTTCCCCCCATTTCTGTCTCTTTCTCTTTACAGAATACTAACATTTTTCAGAAGAACATAAATAGAAGAATTGCTTCACGTTCGAAGAGTGGAGAAGTCGTGCGGTGAAATGGCTCTACACACACACACACACACACACTACTGTATATGCAAACGATCACTGTGCCATGAGAGGTAGAATTACAGATTACACAACACTGCCTTCTCATGAAAATTCACATTCTCTTATCTTTTGTAGAAAATGTTTTTTTAGGGTTTATTGGGGTTTGTAAGCTCATTAGATAGACTGGTAATTTACCAAAGACATTGATATTGCCCTGTATGCTGTTGATTGAGTATACTCAGTTTTTTTTAAAGAATAAATTCCGAACAATAGAAAAGCAGAGATCTTTAATTCGGCTTTAAAGCTTTAATCTACTCACGCTTTCGTCACATGCGCTGGAGAAGCTGTAAGGAAACGATGAGCACAATTGTTTTCTTCACCATACGCCTGTGTGATAAAGCGCGCCTTCCTTGTGTGTGATGTATTAACTCTAGGTTTTAAATATGGTTTGTGCCATAACGCTAATAATGTAATTTTTTTTTTTTTTTGTTACTAAACTCATAGTGCAAAAAAACTAGCCTTTACGTTCCTGCGTTCCCCCCCTGCACAGCAACCACACAGCAGACATGATTATACCCTGTGTTTTAAGATTTTCTTTCTAAGAATAGTGATATTTTTTAGAAGTATATACTTTCTGACTAGTCGTTTCTCCGTATACTGTACACCTGTCCTTTTTAACTAGCATCACTAAAAATCACTAGCATTCTGCACATCAAGCTACGGCGAGGTCTTGCGTTTCATTTCTTTACTAGATGTTGGTTTTTAAATATTTGGTGTCAGGAATAATGAAAGGAGTTACACATTGATGATTAACTCCGGAGTGGGAATGATGGAAGTGTGAAGATGGAATGTCTTCAGTGTTTCTACATCATACTTTTAACAAAAATACAAACCTAATAAAAAGTCAGTTACTCTGAAGTGTGATGCTTTTTTTTTTGGTATTCCTGTAGATTTAATAATTACGTTACTGGAGAGAAGTAAAGTGTTTAATCCTGTACATTTATTTACAATAAAATGTAAATGTACACCCATCTACAAAAATCTTTACAAAAAAAAAAAGAAATATAATAAAACTCATGAGCGCAACACGGTTCATCGGGGAAAATTGTAAAGTATAAAAAAAAATAAAAAAAATTGTATTGTAAAAAATAAATAGTGGAAAGTAAAGTTCTCATGGAAGTAAAAATCACATGACCGCTGACAGGAGCGGTGTAGTCCTGTTTATGAAGATCAGGGCAGACCTGCAGCCAAGATGCTGCCCAGTAAGGCACGATCCTTCAGGGCGTTCTCCACATCTTTCTCCTCGATCTTCAGAGAGATCTGTCGAACAAAACAAGGACAAAAGCTCAATATGCTGTAAAGAAAACTTACTTCAATAAAATAAAAAAAAACTAAAATCATAAAGAAAACCCGACTTGCACTTTATATACTACCTTCTACTTCATAAATGTTACAGGAGTTTAAAAATGTACTGCATTTGTCCACACGACAAACCAGAACCGGTTCTGTTGCACTGATAACTGCATCAACCTTTGCCACTGGGGTAGCAGAATGTGTGGAATGTGCATGTTCTTCCCTGTGTTTGCATGGGTTTCCTCCATGTGCTTCCATTTCCCTCCACAATGTGCAAAAGACATGCATGTGAGGTGAAATCGGAGATGCCAAATTGTCCGATACTTGTACTCAAGGTTCTATACACACACACACACTACACAAGTTTAACATTACTCTCGTCTACAAAGGCTGAAAGTGACTCTTGCTATGTTTCGATGTCATCATACGGCTAATATACGTCCACAAACTACAAGCACGTGTCATGGTAATTTAAGTAATTCTCAAATGTCCTCTCCCTTATCGCATACTACAAGGTGCATCTGTTCATTTTCGACGATCCAACATGCATCTGGGTACGATGTGATAAATGTGATGGCCGAGTAGCATTGTTTAATGTAGTTCACTGCAGAAATAAAATTAAATAAGCTGCAAATTTGCTACCTCAACTTGACATGTCTCAGGTAAATGGTACAAACATAAACCAAAGTATTTTCTACTTAAATGTGGACTATGTGACGCAACTAGGCCACATCATTAGGGGAGTAGAAAGGCTAGTCGTCCCGTCACCATCCATACAGTTGCTGCTGTACAGACTTTGCAGATGTCCAGACTTTTGTTACACTTCCATTTTTTCTTAAAATATCTTTAAACTTGTTTTCTGCATCAACTTGGAACTTCTCTTCCAGCGACAGTGGGAGATTTAGCAGAAACCGTTAGAATCAGGCAAAATCAATTAGTTCCTGGTTAGCAAGTTGTAGCAAGTTGCGATTTGCATCCATCATTACTGCATACTTATGTCCACAATCCTCATGTTTTCACCCTTTAAAATCAAAAGACATGGGATAAGAGGCTTACCTTGGCAAGTCTTGCTTCTTTAGCCTTCTTGAGAGAGAAGATGCCTCTGCTTTCTAGTAAACTGCACAGTGACAAACACTCGCCCTGGCCCACACCACTGACCTGCCTCTGCTGGCACAGTTTAGTGTAGGTCTCGCACAGCTGTAAGCAGAACGGCACAAGATTACAAATGAGTTATGTGTATTTGGAACACTAGATCCTCTCCTATGCCGTATATGGTCAATAAACTAAAGTCTCCACCAAAATGAAACGGCATTAAATTTTTCTTATTGTTCATAAACACACTTCATTAATTTATACATGGCAACCAAAGTGGTAATATATAAAAATAATGGCAAAAAATTATACATTTGCATTTTCTTACTGGCCACAAGAAGTCATGTGACCTCCGTACTGAAAAACTCAGGGTCGGGAACTGAAGCATTTAATAAAAATGATAAAATCGAAAAAAACTAATTCTTAGGCTAGTGCATTAAAATAAAAGGTTTCTTTTATCCCTTTAGATCGATAGTAAGATTACGATTTTTAGTAGCAATAGAAATATGTGGTCACATTCACAAAACGTCAACTGAACCCTTTTTTGATGCAGTTCCCCCAATATGAACATACTTTACAATACAGTATGGGTTTCCTTTATTACCCCAACCGCCCCCGCCCTAGTCACCTTGCCCAGCTGGATCTCTCGACTCTTCCCGTTGCGTGTAAGCAGGAGTAGGCAGCAAACCAGCAATTTCTGCTGCAGAGGGAAACTTTCTCCGTCTTCTCCCCCACTGGAGGCCATGCGGTCTCCATACACCTCTGACAGAACCCGCGCTACCTGTGGAACACTTGCACGTGCACCTGCGACAAAATAAAAGTTACATTAAAACGAGCAGCCACAAACACACAGACGGGGAAAACACACTAGGGGTTGTGATCTCATTGCCTCGCCACATGTGATGTGTGAAATAATGCTTTATAACCAAGAGGTGGCATTAGCCACCAATAATGCCCTACTATTTTACCATGCAATACGATATAGATTGGTAGTTCTTTTATGCCATGGCTGAAATTTGCCTAGAATACATCTTGGGGGTACAAGTACATGTCCACAGATATTAAAGTAAATGTACCCTTCATCTTGCACGTTAGAAGAGATTGCTGAATCTCCCTTACCTTTAATATTAGTAGTCGTAGAAATGCTTTTCCATTCAGAAGACACTTTGGAGTTGTTGCTAGATTCCACGATCTCTACAGCTCTCCTTATGTGTGGAGAGAAAAAGAAAATGAGTCTCACTGCCTTATTTAAAAAATCCTCCTCTCATAGTATTGAACAAAATTAAGAAAGCATGCTCACACCTGCAGATATCTAGTGCTTTCCGGGCATCTCCCGATACTGCAGACACCTTCCTGGCACAAAACTGAACAGCGGCGGCATCAAGAACACCTTCCCCTGAAACCTGAACAGGTAAGAGTTTTACAATTACTTTTTTTTTAGTGCCATCTGTTTTTATGCATGTGCATGTTATGATGCCTCACCTGTGTGAGCCGGTCCTGGACAATGGCTGCCAGCTCCTGGTGGCTGTAGGGTGGGAAATGAAGTAGTTGTGGTCTGCAGTGTGGCTTAGCCTGCAGTCTGGGCAAAATGCGGTCCGTCAGGTCAAGGGCATTGGCAATGCCTAAGAAAAGTAAGGATAAATAAGAGTGCAGCCGCATACCAATACCATTATAGACATCAAGTTATTGTCACAGGTAACAATAAAGCCTGATATACAGGGGTTAGACAATGAAACTGAAACACCTGGTTTTAGAACACAATTTATTAGTATGGTGTAGTTCCTCCTTTTGCAGCCAATACAGCGTCAATTCATCTTGGGAATGACATATACAAGTCTTGCACAGTGGTCAGAGGGATTTTAAGCCATTCTTCTTGCAGGATAGTGACCA
>JAOUQV010000004.1:12978140-12989336 GCA_028565295.1 Aspidoras spilotus | reverse complement strand
TCCCTCTGACCACTGTGCAAGACTTGTATGTGTCATTCCCAAGACGAATTGACGCTGTATTGGCCGCAAAAGGAGACCCTACATCATACTAATAAATTATTGTGGTCTAAAACCAGGTGTTTCAGTTTCATTGTCTAACCCCTGTATGTAATCGCTTCCAATGCATCAAAGAGCACACTGCAAACTGCAGTTTTCAACTTCCACTCACTTCTGAACAGATTTCTTGTGCATGATCCAAGTCCCCCTTTGGGCGAATGATGTGCACGATATAAGTATCTTGAAATTTACAATGCTGTACATATCCCATTTAGAAGCAAGATTAGGATTCTCCCAATATATTTTGCACTACATTTCTGTACACTCATCTTTTTGGAGCCATCATATCTCCTGCTGACAATCTTCCATGATTACCCATGTTTTTAAAGTTCAGATTCAGTTTGTGGTTTATTTAAAGGTGGTAGATTACAAAAGAACAGTGTATCTGGAAAATGAATTAAATTTATTGTTTCCTTCAAAATTATACACGCACAAAAGCCCATGATGATGACGGGAAAAATATGTAATATAGGTAAAAATATAAAAATAAGGTAAAAATTATTACATGTATTTACAGCATGTATTTGAGGACTTAAATTGACCTAGGTGCATACCGTTTCCTCTGATAATCTTTTAAATGTTTCTACATCTTTTTTGGATTCCACTTGGTGTAAATCCAGTTGATCTGGCATGATTTGGACAGGCATACACCTGACTCTATAAAGGTCCCATACTTCACAGTGTATGTTAGAACACTAACCAAGAACGAAGCAAAAGGAATTGTATGTAGACTCAGGGAGACCACTCAGGGTTAAGGGGAAGATGACTGCAGAAGTGTACAAAGTAATCTAACAAAGGTGTGGCTTCGGGGCAACTAAGTGAATGTCAGTGAGTAGCCCAGTCAAAGTCTAAAGTGGAGACTCATTGATCATTGATCTGGAGAGTTCTGAACATGGCTGTGAAAGGTTCTGCAAAGACAAAAATAGGTGCATCAATGCCATCATGGGAAAGCTACTGTAGAATTTCCACAAGCCATCCCGTGCTCTGAATGGGGACAGGGACTAGGACGCTAAATTAAAATATTTACATATACACAAACTGAACTCTCACTTACTACAAGACAACACACATTGCACTACAATACACAACAACGGCTCTCGGACAACTTATTATGGACAATAACACAAATATTTCTTTTTTAACTTATACACACACACACATTCACATATAGATAAATATGTTCATATGTATACATATTGGTTCTTTATTTCTATAATTTTATATTTTATTATTTTTTTCTACTTATATTTCTCTCTTTCATACATATATTTTTTTATATATATTTTTATAGCTTTAATCTTTATTGATAGCTTTGATGTGGGCAGATTGTTGGAAAAGCATTTCACTGCAATTTATACTGTGTATTACTATGTATGTGACGAATAAAATTTGAATTGAATTGAAATTGAATAGAGCAAAAATATAAATATAATCCATTTTGGAATAAGGATGCAGCAATGTGGGACATGTGCAAAAAATGTGAAGCACTGCAATATTTTGGGGGGCATGTTAATAACTTAATGTCATGGTTCCTTTGTTATAACAATAATTGATACTTTATTGATCCCTGTAGGGAAATTCTTTCTCTGCATTTAACCCATCCAGGGCTGAACACCTGGAGCAGTGTGCTGCACGCTACTGAGACACACGGGGAGCAGTTGGGGATTGGGTGCCTTGCGCAACGGCACTTCAGCCATGACTTGCCTAGAGTGGGGTTCGAACCAGCGATCTCTTGGTCCCCAGCCAAACTGTGGTCTTATAATAATGCCTTTGAACTTGCACACCGCTTACAGCATGTGCCTCCCTGATTATATTAATGCCATTGCATGTCTGGGAGTTTTTCCCTTAATTGTGCGCACTAGTGGATATCCACCTGTTTTACCACCACCCCTGGGGGATAGGATGGGTGAAACATAACTGCATGGTAATTGGTATCATCCTGCAATAATTTAATCATAAATATAAAAACATTACCAGATTTGGAAAAAAAATAAAATAAATATATATATATATATTTATTGTAACAGTCTTATGTCAATCTTATGAATTCAATCAGCATGAATAGGTGAAATATATATTAATCATGATATGTATATAACTGGATAAAACAATGTATACATTTATTTGTAAAAAAAAAAAAAAAGATATTAAATAAAAAAAATTTCCAAGGGCACTATAACAAAGTTGTATGCTAAAAGAATTACAGATTTAGATTTTATTAATTCGTAAACATTTATTTTATATAATCTGTTTTATAATACTGAACTAAAAAAAAATAAAAAATACATGTGTCAAATAAAAATAATTTTCAAATGATGATTATAAAACGAATGATGTATTAAATTCATATAGTACAAAACAACAGGTACAAAGCTTTAAGGCAAATGCAACGTAAATGTGCGTATAATACAAAGTTCGATAAAGAACTAATAAATTACACCTCATCATTGTTCCCATTTTCTTTCTAACTATTAACAAGAAAGGTTTTGATAAATAGTTGTCATTTAATTATAGTAACAAATTTACATTACATCATCCCACACAGTTCTACAAACATTGTCCCAGGGTATTCGTACACTAATGTATACAGTTCTATTCGAAGTGCCCGTATTACTGAATAAGCATTTAAAAATACATATATAAATATATATATACACACAAATTGCAAAAAAAATACGATATAATGGTTCTGGGAATATTTGCAAAATGTTTCTGCCGATCTATTTACATGTGAATATTAATACAATTCAAATATATTCTGCACAGTTATTTCGAAACACCCGTCCGTCTGTGGTAAACAGTATACATCAGTATGTAAATCCGTCCAAATCATACTAGTGTTAGCAGTTTAAACTTTGATCCTTTTAAAGATTGCTTTGGCACGTCAAGTTCCATACCGGATATTAAAGACTCGAAGTCATTTTTTATTTTGAAACTGCTATGGGATGTGCCTATATGTACGCCAGATTTGTGACCATCATTTTGGCCACTGCCAGGTGATTTCATTTTGCCTGATTGCAAGTCAGAACCTGGAAGTGTAGGGTCTGTTTTAAAATTAATTGATTTACCATGAAGATTGTAATCAGGTATCCCAAAGTCAGAATCAGTTCCAGATACGGTCCAAAGTGGTCCTTGCAGGTTGTTTTCAGTTTTTATATCGGACTCTTTAAATCCTGGAATATCAAATTTTGGTGAATGGAATTTTGGCATTTTAAATGTTCCATCAGGATCATCTATGCTAAGATTCGCATCAGGGATGTTCATATACATGCTTGAGGTCTTGGGAACATTACAGTCAATATCAAGCTCTTTAAACCCAGGGACAGACAATGTTGGTGTTTGTACTTTAGGTGTTTTTAAGTTGCCCGCTGCTCCATTAATGGGAATATCTGAAGAGATCAAATTTAATTTGGGACTTTTCAAATCATGTTCGGGAATATTTAATTTCATATCTTGGCTATTAATTTGCCTCCTAAATTTCTGGCTTGTTGGAAGATTACTTGAAAGTCCAAAATGGGGCATTTTAAATTTCCCTGAATTAATATCACTTTCCAAGTCAACGCCTCTGAGATCAACTTTTGGAGCTGTCATGTCCATGTCTGGATAAGTAAAGTCTGACTTAAGATACTTAATACCATGTTTTGTTAAATCTGGGCCATCCAAGTCTCCTTGCATATCAAGGTCATATTCTTCAAAACCTGGAATGATACATTTTGGTGAGTTTACTTTGGGTATTTTGAGTTTTCCTGTGGGACCATCAATGGCAAGATCAGAGGATTTAAGATCTAGTTTTGGCCATCTTTTATCTGCTTCAGGGAAAGCCATATTCCTGTCTTGTAAAGCTATATCCCCAGCTATATTGGGACCTTTTGGGGACATTTTCATTCTACCCGAGGGAGCATCAATATTGAATTCAGGTGCCCCAATATCCAACTTTGGTTCTTTAAAAGTTGGTCTTTTAATAACACCTGTTGTCCCATTAATATCAAAATTTGGGGCAGACAGGTTTGGTGCTTTTAGCTCTCCTTTCATTTTAGGTGGCGAAAGATCCACTTCAGGCACCTTAACTTTAGGTCTAGAGAGTTTGGGCCCTTTAATATCTGCTTTTGGAAAAGCTAAATTCATATCTGAAGAACCCACAGTGCCCTCAATGTTGGGTCCACTGAATTTAGGCATATTCAGTTTCCCTGAATTTGCATTAATGTTGAATTTAGGTGCCCTGATATTAGCCTTTGGTTCATTAATATTTGGCCCTTTAATTTTACCTGTTGGGACATCAATATCTGGGGCTGTGAGGGTTGGTCCTTTCACTTTAGGTAGTGAAAGATCTACCTCAGGTGCCTTGACTTTAGGTACTGAAAGTCCAAAATCGGGCAAAGTAAACTTAGGTGTTTTTGTTTTGCCTGAAGGCAACTGTACATTTGGAAGTGTTGTGCCATTAATCTTGGGTCCATTAATGTCAAGGTCAGGACCAGCAATATCTCCATCAAATCGAGGAGTGGTGAACCTTAAATCTGGTCCTGTCAAGTCTCCTTTGGCATCGAGGTCTGGTCCTTTAAAACCAGGAAGGCTCAATTTTGGCATTTTCATTTTTGGCATTTGTATTTTTTCTGTAGGACCATGAAAGTCAATATCAGGGGATTTCACATCTAGGTTTGGCCCTTTCAAATCTGCTTCAGGGAAAGCCAAATTAATGTCTGGCGAACCCATTTCTCCTTTAAATTTGGGGCCTCTGATATTTGGCATTTTCAGGTGTCCAGTGGGAGCATCAATGTTAAATTTGGGTGCTCTTATACCAGCATTTGGATCTTTAAAATTTGGTCCTTCAATTCTACCTCTTGGAACATTTAAATCCAAATCTGGAAGAGTAATTTTTGATGTTTTTATATCTCCTTTCATTTTAGGAATCGAGAGGTCCATCTCAGGTGCCTTTAATTTAGGCCCCGAGAGTCCAAAACCAGGCAACTTGAATTTGGGCATTTTTGTATTACCCGATGGTACATGCATGTCTGGCAGTTTCATGCCATTAATATTACCTTTGGGTCCATTAATATCAACGCCAGGACCAGTCAAATCTGCATCAAATTTAGGAGTGGCCAAGTTTAAATCTCCTTTGGCATCAAGGCCTGGTCCTTTAAGACCAGGAATGCTAAATCTAGGCGTTTTTATTTTTGGCATTTTGAATTTTCCTGTAGGGCCTTCAATGCCAATTTTAGGAGAGTTCACATCTAGTTTTGGCCCTTTTACATCCACCTCTGGATAGGTCAAATTCATATCTGGGTAATCCATTTCTTCCTTAAATTTGGGGCTTTTGATATTTGGCATTTTCAGTTTTCCTGAGGGAGGCTCAATGTTAAATCCAGGTGTCCTTATACCAACATTTGGTTCTTTAAGAGTTGGTCCTTCAATCTTACTTCTGGGGATATTGGCTTCTAAATCTGGAACAGTAACATGTGGTGTATTTAACTCTCCTTTCATTTTAGGAAGCGAGAGATCCATCTCGGGTGCCTTTAATTTAGGCCCTGACAGTCCAAAACCTGGCAACATAAATTTGGGCTTTTTTGTTTGACCTGATGGTACATGTATGTCTGGTAGCTTCAGGCCATTAATGTTACCTTTGGGTCCGTTAATATCAAGGTCAGGACCAGTAAAATCTGCATCAAGTTTAGGAGTGGCCAAGTTTAAATCTGGCCCATTAAAGTCTCCTTTCACATCAACATCTGGTCCTTTAAAACCAGGAATGCTAAATTTCGGCATTTTTACTTTTGGCATTTGGATTTTCCCTGTAGGACCATGAAAGTCAACATCAGGGGATTTCACATCTAGTTTTGGCCCTTTCAAATCAGCTTCAGGAAAAGCCAAATTAATGTCTGGTGAACCCATTTCTCCTTTAAATTTGGGGCTTTTTATATTTGGCATTTTCAATTGTCCAGTGGGAGCATCAATGTTAAATTCAGGTGCTCTTATACCAGCATTTGGTTCTTTAAAATTAGGTCCTTCAATATAACCTCTAGGGACATTTACATCAATGCCTGGAACAGTAAAATGTGGATTGTTTATCTCTCCTTTCATATTAGGAAGCGAGAGATCCATCTCGGGTGCCTTTAATTTAGGCCCAGAGAGTCCAAAACCTGGCAACATAAATTTGGGCATTTTTGTTTGGCCTGATGGTACATGTATGTCTGGTAACTTCAGGCCATTAATGTTACCTTTGGGTCCGTTAATATCAAGGTCAGGACCAGTAAAATCTGCATCAAGTTTAGGAGTGGCCAAGTTTAAATCTGGCCCATTAAAGTCTCCTTTCACATCAACATCTGGTCCTTTAAAACCAGGAATGCTAAATTTCGGCATTTTTACTTTTGGCATTTGGATTTTCCCTGTAGGACCATGAAAGTCAACATCAGGGGATTTCACATCTAGTTTTGGCCCTTTCAAATCAGCTTCAGGAAAAGCCAAATTAATGTCTGGTGAACCCATTTCTCCTTTAAATTTGGGGCTTTTTATATTTGGCATTTTCAATTGTCCAGTGGGAGCATCAATGTTAAATTCAGGTGCTCTTATACCAGCATTTGGTTCTTTAAAATTTGGTCCTTCAATATTACCTCTAGGGACATTTACATCAATGCCTGGAACAGTAAAATGTGGAGTGTTTATATCTCCTTTCATTTTAGGAAGTGAAGGATCCATCTCAGGTGCCTTTAATTTAGGCCCAGAGAATCCAAAGCCTGGCATTTTAAATTTGGGCATTTTTGTTTGACCTGATGGTAAATGCATATCTGGTAGCTTGAGGCCATTAATGTTACCTTTGGGTGCATTGATGCCAAAGTCAGGACCAGTAAAATCTGCATCAAATTTTGGAGTTGCTAAATTTAAATCTGGCCCGTTCAAGTCTCCTTTCACATCGAGATCTGGTCCTTTAAAACCAGGAATGCTAAATTTGGGTGTTTTGATTTTTGGCATTTGGATTTTTCCTGTAGGCCCATCAATGTCAATATCAGGGGATTTCACATCTAGTTTTGGCCCCTTCACATCCGCAAAATTGATGTCTGGTGAATCTATTTCTCCCTTTAATTTGGGGCTTTTGATATTTGGCATTTTCAATTTTCCTGATGGGGCATCAATGTCAAATTTGGGGGCCCTTATACCAACATTTGATTCTTTAAATGATGGCCCTTCAAGTTTACCCCTTGGGACATTGACATCCAACTCTGGAACAGTAATATGTGGTGTGTTTAGCTCTCCTTTTATTTTAGGAACTGAGAGATCCATCTCAGGTGCCTTTAATTTAGACCCTGAGAGTCCAAAACCTGGCAATTTAAATTTGGGCATTTTTGTTTGACCTGATGGTAGATGCATGTCTGGTAGTGTCAAGCCATTCATATTACCTTTTGGTCCATCAATGTCAAGGTCAGGACCAGCAATATTTGCATCAAATTTAGGAGTGGTGAAGCTTAAATCTGGCCCTTTTATGTTTCTTTTGGCATCGAGGTCTGGTCCTCTGATACCAGGAATACTAAATTTGGGCGATTTAATTTTTGGCATTTTGATTTTTCCTGTGGGACCATCAATACCAATATCAGGGGATTTCACATCTAGATTTGACCCTTTCAATTCTGCTTTAGGGAAAGCCAAATTTAGATCGGGTGAAGCCATTTCTCCCGTAAATTTGGGGCTTTTAATATTTGGCATTTTCAGTTTTCCTGAAGGAACATCAATGTTAAATTCAGATGACCTTAAATCAACATTTGATCCTTCAAATTTACTTGCTGGGACATAAGCATCTACCTCGGGGGTCGTGATGTTTGGTCCTTTAATTTTAGGAAGTGCAACATCAAACTCGGATGTCTGTCCTTTAGATCTAGATAGTCCAAAATCAGGCATTTTGAATTTGGGCATTTTTAAATTGCCAGATGGTAGGTCCATATTTGGAAGTGCCACACCTTTAAAGTCTGCTTTGGGTCCATCAATGTCTATATTAGGAACTTCAACATCTGTACTAAACTTATGAGATGACCAATTCAAATCAGGCCTGTCTAAGTCTCCCTTCATATTAATCTCAGGTCCTTTAAAACCAGGAAGGCTAAATTTATGCATTTTCAATTTGGGCATTTTAAATTTTCCTGAAGGACCATCAATGTCTAGATCAGGTGTTTTAATGTCCAGTTTTGACCTATTTATATCTGCATCAGGATAGTCTAAATTAACACCTGGTGAAAGCACATCTGTCTTTATGTTTGGACCTTTGAGTTTCGGCATTTTTAGTTTCTCTGAAGGTACACTGATGTCGAATTCTGAGGCCCCGATATCAGCGTTTGGTTTTTTAATTCTTGGTCCTTTGATACTTGTCGGGGCATCAATATCTAATTCCGGGGCTGTGAGATTTGGTGAATTTATCTCTCCTTTTATTTTAGGCAGAGAGAGATCAATGTCAGGAGTTTTTACACTAGGCATTGAGTGTCCAAACTCGGGCATCTTGAATTTAGGCATTTTTAAATTACCAGATGGTAGGTCAATGTTTGGAAGTGCCACACCTTTAAAGTCTGCTTTGGGTCCATCAATGTCTATATCAGGAACATCAACATCTGCATTAAACTTATGAGATGACCAATTCAAATCAGGTCTTTCTAATTCTCCTTTCATATTAATGTCACATCCTTTAAGACTTGGAAGGTTATATTGAAGTGATTGCATTCTAGATATTCCTGTTGGACCATCAAAGTTAGCTCCTGTGGGATTTAAATGAATTTCCTGTTTATCAACCCCACCTTGGGGGAAATTTCCTAATAATCCAAATTTGGGCATTCTCGGTTTTCCTGAAGAAGTGTCGATATCAAAGCCAGGTGCATTAATGTCACTGCCGAGTCCAAATGCATCAATATCACCATCAGGAACTTTGATATGTTGCTTTTGCAAATTTGACACCAATGTGAATGCATTGACATCTGGGGGTGTAATGTTTGATGAAATAAATTCTCCCTTCATTTCATGATCAAAGTCAGGTGCATTTATTTTATGTGATGGCTGTCCAAAATTGGGCATTTTAAACCTGGGTGTGTTGCCTGACGGCAAGGCCACATTTGTTGAAAGTCCTGTTCTGGCATTAAAGTCATTTGTTATTCCATTTAAGGAAATGACACGATTATTAAATCCTGTATCCATATTGGGTGATGCCAAACCAAACTCTGGCCCTGTAAAGTCACCATTAACACCAATAATATTGGGTCTGTTCAAATCTGGTTCCACTTCTAGTCTTGGGCCTTTTGAATCAGCTTCTAGGGCTGCTCCTAGATTGGTCCTCCCCAGTTTCAGCTTACCAGAGTTGCTGACACCATCTTGACTTTTTCCTTGCCGGGCTCCTTTAATAAACCTTTTGACTTTTGCATTGAAAAGCTTGTTGTAAGAATCCTTGCGTAGCTGTAAAAGTATTTTTATAGGTTAATATTCGTCCACATCAGTTTAAAATGATGTACATGTCAAACACATTACCTATACATACTATGGCTTACTTTACACACATAATATCTCGCTGCATGTTACCTAGTGCTATGTGAGCAGCTGCTTTAAAATAGAGCAATGCAAAATACAGTAAAGACACACCTCCTCTGGAGCTTTGATTGTGGTATTCAAATTTCCCAAGCTTTTACTGGACCTTATCCTTGGCTTTGGTAGCACTTGATTCGGGTCATTGTATGGTTCAATTACTTTCAGAATGTCAATAACTTCATCCTTCGTGGTGAAAATGGATTCATCTCCTGTAATGAGGGTATGACATTTTAAAGCATGACATGTTATAATCTGTATATTGTATCATTAAGATAAATTACAATTCAATATCAGGATAAATATCAAGTTTGACCATTTTTGCCAATATGACCCTGTTCTACTTGGAATCTGTTGCTAAACAGATATTATTTGGGCGAAGAACCATCCTCAGCTCAACAATATTACTGGATTATATGTATTGCTGGCATGGGTGACTGAGATAAAGCATTTTTGCTAGATTTCTCTGAATGTAAAGAATAGATGATATCAACAATCAATGTATATAGAGAATTTTTTAATCCTAAGGATGCAAGACAACTAGACAAACTAAGCATGCACATTTTTATACAGTTTCTAACTATATGTCCACAATGTGTGTGTGCGCGAGTGTGTGTGACTTTATGACCAAAATAAACTATAAGATGTTTATGAAAAAACATAGAATATTACTAATATTATGTCAATCACTTACGGGTATAATGTGTCTGAAAAAGGATATAGAAAAAGCTGTATTAAGTGGTGTAGCTAACTTTTTTGTTCACATGATGGTTAGTGGACAAGGCTATTTCCGGGGGCACAGGACAAGGCTATTTCCGGGGGGCACAGGTCATGACGGGAAATTTAAAACGTGATGGTATTTATTATACTAATGATTTCAGGCGTCACTAAATCCTCCATTTCAAAAAGTCATCACGGGACTTCAAAATACACATTCAACAAGAGGTCAAATGAGACGTAAATCTTTAATAAACTGCCAAAGACAATGAAATCAATTAATGCCGCTTGGGATGGTCAATCGGATATATATGTGGTGTTACATGCCACCCCAGACCCCCTCTGGCTACACCACTGTGTGAAGGACAGTGATTTAATTAAATATGTACAAACTGTCAGGTAGCTATGCGGTAGATCTAGAGATGTAGTATGAACCATTATGATCTCCAAATCGAAGAAATTAATTTACCTTCTTCATATTCCTCTTGGTTAACTCCTGGGACATGCACATATGCTTTGCCATTGTCCTCAAGCATATAGCTCCCAGACAGACTCCTTCGATGACTAATCTGAAAGTTATTAATACACATACACAGGGAAATCTTACAAAATTCTGATTTGCTTATTAAGTAAAACACAAAGTAGTCTACACAAATTATTTTTGCATGTTTCAGGATTATATTTAATTGTTCCAGCATTAGTGAAAGTGAGAGCGAAACATTTTGCCACTATGCTTTCACACATCGGAATTGGTCCTCTGCATTTTACCCATCCGTGCAGTAAAACACACACAGGTGAAGTGAGCACACGTGCCCGGAGCAGTGAGCAGCCAGCACAGCGCCC
>JAOUQV010000004.1:12935314-12946879 GCA_028565295.1 Aspidoras spilotus | reverse complement strand
AATTGTTGGTGCACATCTTGCTGGCGCATCTGTGACCAAGACAGCAAGTCTTTGTGATGTATCAAGAGCCACTATGGGGTGTTTTAGAGGAGCAAGTCAGGAAACGTTTTCCTCCTCCAGCATCACGTAGTGACCGGGCCAATATTCTGCAAGAAGAATGGCTTAAAATCCCTCTGACCACTGTGCAAGACTTGTATGTGTCTAATTTCAAGACTAATCGACGCTGTATTGGGCGCAAAAGGAGGCCCTACACCATACTAATAAATGTTTCAGTTTCATTGTCTAACCCCTGTAGTTCTAGAGTCTTTTTACCTCTTGTTCATCTAAAAAAGGTATTACAAACATCTTTTAAAACACATTAAAAATTGCTTCTATAAATGTAATCAGGGTCTGCTTTACCTTTTCTCAGCATCTTTGCAGTTGGGACATGTACATGCCATGCGCCGTTTCTTCTCCCCTGGCTGGCTTTGTAGCTCAAGCGTAAGCGTCTGCTCTACTTTAATAGGCTGCTCTGGAGTCTGCACGCTGCCCAGCTGAATCCCAGCTCCATGAACCGTCTGTACTGTCAGGTGCTGCTGCCCTGGGACCCAAAGACAATTAATACCAAATTGAATATGATGAAATAAGGTTCACAACAAGGTTCAAATACTGCTAAAATTTATTACATTTATTTATTTTATTAAGTTAGATTTTGTATCAAGTGTTTTTGTGGGATAAAATCTTTTATAAGGGTATTAATTATACCAACATGAAAACACCTTATATGAAAGGCATAATAATATTAATAACATTAATCCAAATCATGAGAATATTCCATTACAGTAAAGCCTACTGCTCAAAGGGTCATTGAACTTCTACTTACCCCCTGAATTGGTGATGGTGACGGGAACGCCTTGTACTTGAACACCATTAATGTTAATGGTCTGCACGGCTTGAGCTGCTGAAGTCAGCTGTGCAGCATTAAGTGTTATCAGACCACCACCAGCAGGGGCGATCTTGGCAAGAGTCCTCTCTTTGCGCATTCCCAGCTGGGATTTCTTACTTACTACAGATGGCGTCATCTGAGTGGTGGTGTGTGTAGCTGGAGTGGTTACAATAGCTTCCTGTAGCTGTACAGCCTGCCATTCACCTGAAGCTGTTTTAATCAGTACCTGTATAAATATATAAGTATTTACAAAAGTAGCACATCAAATGATCATAGTTAGTTATATAATACAGATAATTACAATGATATACTCTATCTAGATTACTAGCTGTATGGTCTTGACTGTGATGAAATATGCATTACAATATTTGCATCAACTGAGCCGTTCTCTTCCTCAACGACTAAATGTTTTGCTCCTAAGCAAGAAACAGAGATAGTAAGGTACCTGTGTGGGTTCTGAATGAGCAACCTGCATACTGGGGGTGGCTGCCACTCGCTGGGGCACAGGAGGGAGTGTTGAAGATGCTGCTTGTACCACTTTTAAAGCTTGAGGCGGTATTTGAACCACCTGCTGTTCTGATTTCTGATGAACCACCTGCAGCTGCTGTACCACAGGCTGGCTCCCTCCTGGGCTCTGTACAATCAGGAGGTTGTTCCCTGCCTGAAACGCAACAATGAGAGGCAAGTTAGTAACCACTCGTTTTTCCACAAACACAACAAAATACTAGGGCTTAAACACTTTTTATACCAACAATCTTACTGCGGAACAGTGATTATCACCACCTGCTTTGAGGATTTGTGCAGTGCTAGGTAGGTCGACAAGGAATAATTCTACAGCTAGCTTAATAAAAACACTATTCATGATAAAATTCATAAAGCTCAGGTAGTTATAAAAAGGTCAAAAGCAGAACATGATGAACCTACTTGAATGATGTTATCAGCTGTTGTTTCTATTAGCACTGTTTCCACCTGTTCAGCTATAGGTGGAGGAGAGGCTGGAGGAGGGGCTGAAGGGGGAGAAACTATAGCAGCCAATCTCTTTCGTCCCCTTTTCCCCTTCACTGGCCGAGGTGACGTGGCTGCTGATTCTGTAACAATGTGAGCTGTGCCCACTTCACCCGTAGCAACGTTGAGGGGCAGAGCAAGTCCACTAGGAAAGCGCACTATGTTTGGGGCAGGTGTAATGTTAACAGTGTTCTGCCTCCGCTTTTGTGTTGATGGCTTGATAGGTACTGTCTTTTGTGCAGGCGTGGGAGCAGCAGCCTGTACTGTAACAGGAGATGTTATGATAGCCTGATTAGTCCCTGGGATGATCTGGAATTGTCCACCCTGAGGCACCATCTGAATGGTTTGACCTCCCTGGATCTGGGGCAGCACCTGATACTGAATATTGGCAGCAGATGTCCCTGCTGGGCGAGTTGGGTTCTGGATTGTTAGGACGATGGGATTGGCTCCTGAAGAACCCACACCTGCAGGAAGCTGAATGATATTTCCTTTGGCCGACAGAAAACCTAGGTTTTTGGGTGGAGCTGGAGCAATAGGAGCAGGTTTGATGGGCTGAAGGCGGCGCACAGTTGGCTGGGCTGGAGGCGTGCTGGCCGGTGCTTGGGCAGCAGGTGGTCCTATCTTACTGCAAGTGGCAGCAAGAAGGGCCAAAGGTGATGGCTGGGAATCCTGCAAAACATATGGCAAAGTTGACTTTTAATCTGTCTTGGGTTGATTGGTAGTTGATTTTCTCAGAAATTAATGATATGATCCCAAAGAGGTTGGAATAACAGTACGGTCCGATTACATTACAGTGACTATCACATTGAACATAACACAAAGGAAGCTTTTAAGGAAAATCCAATCAGATTTGAGTTACAATACAAAGCAAGGATGGACATATAACTGGCTTGGATCACTTTTTCTACATTTATTATTTATGCCCCTTTTACACAGAAACTCCAGAAAACTTCCACAATATTGGTTCCAGAGATTTTCTGGAGTCGCCCTTCACACTACAAAGGAAATATTCTGCGTTCCGAGGCAAGGTTTGTGTGTCTGCATTAACATTACATGTACTTTGATATCGACAAAAGAGAGGAAAGGAATGAACAGCTTTTTTGTTTCTCAGACATGACTGTATTATTGTTATTAAATCATATACATCTGTGATTCCAACGCTGATCAGTGCGTGATCAAACCATGTGAGTGCTTCTACATGCAAACAAAGTCATGTTAAACTTTATAAATATGAACAGTCTGCAGTCTGTTCCTTTTCTTGTGCATTTTACACAGACTATTACCATAAAATAGCAGACTTGATCATGTGACAAGAATAAATCAAGCATCTCTCGTGACAAAGTAATATTTCCTATAGAGTTTAAAGGCAATGATATTACAGAATAGATTATTGAGAGGACAATTGTAATTAAAATGTAAACCTTATTTTAGATTCGGGTTTTATGAGAAAACAAATGATGAAATCATATCGTATATGTCCTATTGTATATGTATATTGATTTATCAGTTACATGTACCGCTGTGTTCACACATGTGCCGACTGATACTTTGACTAGGGTGCTAGTGGTCAAGTTTTCAAATACAGCTCCGGCTAAATTCCGTAACATTTCAGGATTACCCTCCATGTGTTTGACATCAATAGCCATAATGATGACCGGACCAAAAAGGTTATGTTCATACACAAGTTTCACCTCTTATACACAAGTCAGTGACAATTTAGCATCTCAAATTCGCCCAACATGCATGTCTGTGGATTGAGGGAAGAAAGTGGAGCCCCCAGAGTAAACCCATGGGAACATGGGGAGAACATGGAAAATCCACACAGAAATACCCGGGTCGTCCCACCCAGAAATGAAACCCGGGTCTTCTTGCTGTGAGGCCACAGCACTATCCACTGCACCATTGTGCCACCCCCTGCATTGGTGAAAGGGACATTAGATAGCTAGTCACCAGTGAATACTAATTCAGAGTTAATGAAAGTCTAACTTGATGCATTTTAATCCCCTTTTAAATGACTCTCAAATTTGGCTTCGAAACGTTATCGAAATGTTCCAGCCTTGCTCACCGGAGAAGTCAGTTTATTCTTGAAGTGTGAGAAGTTGTAGTTCAAATTGTACTGATTTGTGTTTTCCATGTGTAAAATGTAACAATTTGTGAAATCAGAAAACAATTTAGAAATAACTTTAAAAAAAAAAAGGAAGATTCGAGGTTGAACACGGAACAAACAGAAAACAAAACAATACATAATGTTTTTGCTCATTTAATTGCTTAATGTCAGCTTCAGCATCGATGACCGCTCGTCCTCGGCTATTTCACCCAACCCATCGTTGTAAAGTGTACTTGGGTGTCTTGAAAGTGCTATACAATTTAAAGGTTTTATTACTATTATTAATTACAGGAACACAAGTTTTATTTATATACAACCATATATATATATATATCTATCTATATCTATCATATTTCTAAGTAATTGAGAAATTTTGCTCTACCAATTTGAACTGTGGAAGGAAACAGACTATTGTTTTAAAAGCACGTTTGTAAGTCGCTCTGGACAAGGGCGTCTGCTAAACACTACAAATGTAAATAAACCTGGAGTAACCCATGTATACACGAAGTGAACAACTCCACACAGAAAGTAGTTTTTGCTGTGAGGCAACATCAGTATCCACTGTGCCACCCCAATACGAAACCAAATAGAATAAAGAAACAGATTGTATGTAGATTAAATATTGTGAGTTCTTACTTGATTTGTGACGGTTGAGGGCTGAAGATATTCACTGGGACTGACAGCAACTTTGGTGGCCATACTGTCCTTTAGATCTTAAACAGGAAAAAAAGACACACTATTTACCAAATAGAAATGTAATGATATGTTAAAGATGTGGTTCTAATAAATTGATTGCAGTGTTTGAACAGTTTTTATTCTGGATCAACTGAAAAAAAACATTCCAACAGAACAGACTAACTAACTTTACAATTATTAGTTCTGCGGGATTTACGGCTGGACCCGATTCAGTCTCTACATTTATTCCAGGAGTAGAACTTCCTTTTAAATGAAAGAATGTTTCCCTGGGTCTTTTTAAGCCATGCCCTTCAGGCACCAAGTTGATAGCATTTAGAGAGCATATAATGGGAATGCAATTCGACTATGTATTTAAAGAATGCTGGGGATATATTTCTGGCGTCTTTAAAATTTTACTAAACAAAAGACACAATCCTTGCTTGAAAACATAGACAGCGGAACAGACATTCCATGGAATTTGTTGATGTCCTACAAACTGCAGTCCTTAAATACCCTACCATGATTTTGAGAAGCAAAAATGTTCTAAGACGTGCATTTGCATGACTCCCGCCCATATTTCAGCAGCACCACCCGCGAGAACTACGGTGGCCCGTGAAGCGTTTTTAAACTAAATGACAGTTCAGTTTCTAAACAGACACAAGTATTCCAGAACGGAAGCCGACTGATGATACTTCATACGACTAGATTATGCACTTTTACAGCCAGATGCACGTAGTTCATTTACATAACGGAGCGAATAGAATGTAAATAGATCAGCATGCACAAAATCATTTATTCATATGGAGTTGTAGGGTTTAGAAATATCCGCTAAAAAAAGCCATCGCATCAACTCGTCCATGTATTTATAATAAAATAAAGAAGCAATAGTGCGTGTTATATGACTGATTATGCATTAATAAAAAAAAACTAAGTAACAATTCTTACAGTTTTATTAAATTCTGCGCTAACATCAATAAAAAAAACTGTACTAGTGGCTACAAGTGAGCAATAACTCCCCTCAGTGATGAATGAAAACAGACATACAATAGTGTAGTGCGGCCTAATGTCGCCCTCTTAAAAATATAATGATAAGAAATAGAAGTTTTCTTACATTGCAAAAACTTACTGTGGACTAGGACGCATTAGCGCTAGTGACCAAGCTAATAACGCTAGCACTGCTGAAGTGCTCCAACATAGGTTCGATATTTTTTTTCTTCAGCTGCTAAATAGCGCAAAGCGTATTTACTACTCATCCATCATTAAGAAATATAACAAACAGACTCCAAAATAATACAGATTTTAAAAATGGTCGAAACATAACTCCTGAAACAAACATCATAACGGAAAATCTGCAAAGCTTGACTGCGCCTTCCCAGCTAGCATGCTAACTAAGTAGACGCATACTAGCCAGATAAACTCTTTGATACGGGGGGAAAGCGCCCTGATTCCGGAAGTGTGCAATTTGCTGCAGCGTAACAGATAATTTTAACACATAGTTCATGTTAGCATGGATAGTGCGCCAATGTGGTAACTTAGAACCGTACGCGTTTTATAAAACTAGATAGTAACATAAACGCCAACATAATAATTCCTACCCACCGTTCATGACGACATTCGCTCTCCGTTAAATTTTCAAGCGCAAGGCCCCTGTCCGGGACCGCCCGCGCCCTTCGACCAATCCGCCTGGGTGTAGAGGAATGAGTGATTTCAGTGTTGTCCAATCAATGCACAGTATTGTTGTGATTGAAATTTAATTCGACCAATAGTTTATCTAAACAAAACCTAGGATCGCGACGTACTCAGACTTAACCAATGCTGTATCGCATTTGGTAAAAAAGGTGGGCGCTAAAACAAGCTTAACGTGCTACACTGAGCCAATTATACACGGGGGCGTATTTCACTGACGTCCAGCTCAACCAGTTATAACTAGCTGGAAAAAATCAATCAAAAGTAGTTGACATTATTTTGATCCACTCATACCTGAATTTCCCAAAAAGATGCAAATAGTAATGTCATAAGCTTACCACGCTACTTTAATTTTTTCTCTGGATGCCACTGTCACAATAAATCTTATTTTTTACTGTAATTCACTCAACATAATCAAAAGTACACTGAACAATCACTTGATTAGGGACACCTGCACAATAAGTGGTTGATCCAAAGTTTATATTAATTACAAAAAGGAGATTTCCACGAGGTAGCGAACAGGTCAACCCCATAGTATATAAGCTGTGGCCTAACCAAATAGGGACACTTTCATTTGTCACAGTCATATATGCAAGCTACCAGGTGTTCTTAAACCAGTGATTTTTCAGTGTAGATCTACAGATGAATGTTACTAGTATTTTCTGTGAGTCACAAGACACCGTGTCTATTTTAACCTAGTAGTAGATGTTCATTGACTGATGGATTATGTTTATACACATTAACCAAGTGTTTTTTTAACCATTCCTATAAAATAAATAAATAAATGCATTTTTCGGCTGCATATAGTTCCATGCTATATTGGTGCCCAGTTCAGTGAGACCATGTGTGGCAATATTCCTGTCCCTTTGTGTGCAATGCGTTTTCTACAGGTTTTCTGCCACCTACAAAAAAAGTTGGAATGGCTGCACTAAATTGCTCTGTGTGGATGTGTGTAACTGCCCAGTGTTCCTGGATTAGGTGCCGTATACACCAGGAATTTGAAGATAATTAAATTATTTATTCTAAACTATGCTCAGTTCTTGCTGTAAGAGAATAGCCCTGTTATCAGGTGAAGAATAAACAAAAACCCTCTTTTTCAGGTATTTTTCACTTTCTTTTACTGAAAAGATGGCCTGCAGTCAGGCTGAGGAAGTTACAGTAGAAGTAACGGGCAAACAGAGGTGACCACAAGATATCAGAAAGAAAAAAAAAACAAAAAGATGATGTGTCCCATTTAAAAAGTTTTTTCATGAGCTACAGATGGAGGTTTATGTTAATACTCTGGATCACTTTTAATGTTCTATCCATTTCATTTCAAAGTCATGTGCCTGTCCAGTAGTCTATCGCCTGGATGATCATCTCTGGCTAGTTTCCTATGGACAGACCTCCAGCATTTCACTACTCCATACTGATTGCATACAATGAACAGCCAATCTGATTATGTCCACAAGCTTCTTCTGGAAGACTGATGGGAAATTTGGGGGCAGAGATGTGCAGCAGGAGAATCTATGCAGTACCCTGTCCGCTATCCATACAGAGAAAACCTGTATTGAAGAATGCAGATCGTTATAAGCTTCATACATAGAAAATAAACACCAATATGCATTTCTAGAAATCATTCTTACAGCAAAAATGGCTCTGCCGCTATGTATCCAAATCTGGCTCTTGTTCAACACCTGCCATCTGTCGCATGCCTTTGATTGAGAGGTACATCTCTTCCTCTGGGTCATAGTAATAGAACTTTTTCAGATAGGAAATGAGGGGTCTGAAACAAAAAGGAAGTAAGAACAATTTCGGTACAGTCCAAGAAGCACTTGTCTGACAAAATGAAAGAAACACAGCAGTACTTTGGGAGAGGGAGATCCTGTATATGGTCTATTCGGACAAGCTGTCGGATGCAGAAGCGGCAAAGGTGCTGCAAGGATTTGACATTACAGAAACGGGACACTGGATACAGCAGCTGCACTGGGGTTGGTGGAAGCCCTGTAAGTCAGAGACAGCTTTTGTGATCACTTCTCACCCGTGCATTACTCATTTATGGTGAAGATTTCTCAAGACTATGTGATACTTTCAGTAAGAGAATTAAATTCCATGAATAAGACATTTAAGTAAATTACCAGGTACTCGTGACCGCAGGAAGTAAAGAAATTTTCCATTCTTGGAATGCATGATGGCACGCTCTATGAATTCCACCACAGAATGGCAGCGGTCCTCAAACTTTGGGTGGCACCATAAACTGAATGTCCCTAAACATAAGAAACGCATATTGGTCATTATGCATGTGAGGGATCTTTATATATTTCTGAGTATAATTCTTATGCATAAAGATTACCTCTGTAATGCTCCATGCGTGTGTGGTGTGTTACTCCTTGCGAGCGGAAACTGAGGCTAAGTATGTATCGGGGGTCAGAACTGTCTCGAACCAGAAAAGAACCATCTGGTTTTCCTTTTAGTTTGAGTTCGGCATCTTCCCAATTCATTGGCCCCCAATACCAGCCACACTGTGAAAAGAGAGTTACACACCTCTATAAGTTTGCACCAGAACCATATATATATTTATACAAATATTATCTTAAATCCAGAGCCAGCCAAGGCTACCCAAGGAGAGTGAGATGTTGGCATTGACATACGTATCTCAGACTAAGTGCACAGGTTTGTGTCATATTTACCTGCATTATGAAATGCACAATATGCAACTGCTCTCCACTGATTTAGAAGAATGTAGATACATATACATGCATTTTTACAGGTTTATATTCTCACCCTCTCTAGTTCTCTTAAGCTCGCTGTGAAGCTGCTGGAATCAACTCCCCTCAGAGGACACACATTTGATGGAGCTACTCTCATTGGAGGTGGAGTCTCAACCGGTGATGGTGCAGAATGCGGGAGAGCTCGGAAGAAAGCATCTAATACAGATCGATGAAAAACACACCATTAATCAACATGTTTTGCTTCTGACATTAATTTATTGGCCAAATATGGAAACTACATGTTGAACATGTTTCATAATTGACATAATAGAGTTTTATGTCAATAATGAATACAGAACTGTAGTAAATGGGTCGTAAAACTGTGTAGGCATTGGAAAATCACTATCATGCACATCATCCCTTTGGGATAACAGATCAATTGTTTTAGCACTAATAATTATTTAGTCATTTATAATTATTCATCACAAACATTCAGTATTGAATAAAACCGTATAGTATGGTAAATATTTCATGTATTTCAATCAATCATTATGTTAATTATAAGTTAATTATTAGGGGAAGAAATGGTGTGTTTCGATTCTGGTGTGCAACCTTTACATGACCTTGTGTGCTTACGCAATAACCTATTGAAACAGAGTCTAAGACGTGCAAGGCCAGTCACACACTGATTACAGATTCGGAAATCGCATGCCTGTTGAAATTGTAAACAACCTCTTAACTGTTATGGGATTGGCAGAAATACGACAGGCAGCTGTAACCAGGTGCGGATGGTTCTGCACCGTATATAAACCCATGATTACACACACACATTTTTGAACTCATTCTCAAACCACGTGTTAGGAAGAGGGTACCCCGGAGAATTCTTTAGAGAATAATTTTTTGTAATTTAATCGTACTACTTCTTATCTGGATATTTCTCTTAATTACACTCGAATCAAACAACACGTGTGTCCATTGGGGAAAGAAAATGTAGACACAACAATAGCCAGATTTTAGCAAGATAGCAAAAAGTGTCTTTTGTTATAAAGCTGTCTTGTGCAACACTGACAGTTTCCTTTCTACCTTAATGTCTTTGTGATCACATGATTTCAGGACATAAAACATTTTTCCATTTACAAACTGTCATTTGATAGTTTTTGAGTGTGATATCATCTCCAGAGCTTCTGAGCAACCAGCAGACAGGAATTCACCTATTTTGTGGAATAAAAGAAATTATGATTTTTTTTTTCATGTATTGTACAAAAATCTAACATTATAATCAACTGTATGATAATTTTTACTCTTAAAAGTCAATGCAGAAACTCAACATGTGCTGTTCTGAAAACTCGTGTATGTATTTCCTCTTGCTCTGTGGTTTCCGGCTACTGTGCGCTGGTGGGTATACAGAACAGACTTTGCAATTCTTTGTGGGTCTCATGTGTTAAATTGAACTGTAACAGATTAATGATACAAGATCTCTCTTATCCAGTCGTTCATTATTTATATTACAAGGTTAATCTAACATAATACATATACATATACATATTTACACTCTGTCTGAGCTGTTGCTAGAGGTGTTCTTCTGACTCTTGTTTCTCCATGGCACGTATTTATGTGTTGGTGCCTGTTGAATTAGTTTAGAGAGTTGTTATCTTGGTTCTTGTGTGGCATTTGTCTACTCACACAGAGCTAGTGTATACTCTTTGAACAACAGAAGAACCAGTAAAGTAAGCTAAGCTAGCACCAAACACGCACTGGTGGCATCCAGAGCTTGGTGTCCATGACAACATAGCTACCATTAAAATGTAATCAGAATATCATTTTTTTAATATATCAGTATAATTTAATACCAATTGCATGAACGTTAATGGGAATTTGTTTTATATCTCTGATCATATATGGCATTTCTGTCAGTAAAGAAGTATACTTTATTTATATATTTTATATATTATTATTAATATCGTTATTATTATTATTTTTAGCAGCTTTAGCACAAGTACTGGCACAATATCTGTGAAAAATAGGCAACCGGGCTCAAATACACTACATTCAGCAAAATAACTTGTGCAACCTGGCTTTTTAATGATTATGATAGAATGATAAATCAGCAAGTCACAACCTATCACATCACCCTTGAGGAATCTCAAATAAGTATCTCTAGCTTGCATTGATATCAAGCTTTTTAACAAGCCATCATTACAGATTAATACCACTGACCTGAAACCATACAAGAATTCTGCATTAACTCTTGTTAAAATCATTCATTCACTAATAGACTAATGCAGATCACATTAAACAAGTACCATTTCTACCAAAACAGTTTTAGAAGTTTCATACCCACTATATATACAGGGGTTAGACAATGAAACTGAAACACCTGTCATTTTAGTGTGGGAGGTCTCATGGCTAAATTGGACAATCCTGGTGGCCAATCTTCATTAATTGCACATTGCACCAGTAAGAGCAGAGTGTGAAGG
>JAOUQV010000004.1:12827194-12838200 GCA_028565295.1 Aspidoras spilotus | reverse complement strand
AAGCAGAAGATGCAGAGGACAGAGTGAGGTGGAAAAGGTTGACACGCTGTGGTGACCACTGATAAAAGGGAGAGGCCGAAGGAATAAGAAGGATGATATGTTAGTCTTAAATGAGCTGTGGGTATTTTGGGGATTAGATCACTTAAGTTAACTTTAGTTATATTTTATATTAAGTTAAATATATTGGGCAGTATCGCCCTCTAGAGGCTAAAAGCTCCTGTACAATACATCACGTTTCAGCAAACCTGCACATACATGAACAGAACACATGAAAACATCCAACTATAGAGACAGAATTTTATTGAGTGAGTTTGATTAACAAAATGAGCACTGCAAAGTCTGGCATCCATTGTAGTACATATTCTGATTGCGGGGAATTTAAACCTGAGCAGGATCACATTAAATAACATCTGTGAGTTCAGAAGCCTCTTTGGTTTCATATATCTAAAAAATGAAAGCTTAATATACAAAAAAAGTCTAAAAGATACTTACAAATCATACGCACACACCCATCCCTGTAATGTTTGAGTGTCATTTCCACATGTGTTCACAATTTTGTGCTTTAATTTGAAAACAGTCAGAACAAAAACACATTTAAAGTGCATTATGTATCAGTAGTTTAAGTGCATAATATATAATAATAGATGTAAACTTTGTTAGGCCACATATCATATAAAGGCATCCTAAACACTTGCATAATTACAGTGTAATAAGACATTTGGGGAGTTCATAACCTGTAAAAACTCTCTATAGATGGTTTGAAACATTGGTAACAGGCAACAGAGTTCGGAGTGTTGAGCCACAATTTGCCCATTACACATGTAGTTATGCCGGTTGTTTCTTAATAAAGTATATAGAATCTTAATGACACTGCCCCCTTCCATAGATTTGACCATTTAGGAGTTTGATTTAATTGCTACATGTGCTAGTTTGACAAATAGTTTGATCAGAGTGTCAGAAATGGTGGCGCTAGTTCAAAATGTTTCGAACAAACAAGGCTCAACTTGACATGATTCAAGTGAAGCAAAACATTTTGCAAATGTCTGTTCAGAAGAATTGACAAACAAACCCGGTCAGAGCTAAAATTCAATCCAACCATGCCGCCGAATACAATAACTAACAAAGCAGATATTGCATCATGTCTAATATTTGGCAGACTTGTCATTAAAATATACAAAATTCATAAAGGACAATTAAATAAAAACACGCTGCCAAGGTTTTCGCGCATCTACAAAATCAGAATGAACAGTCAAAGAGTAATTGAGCTCTGTAGGTTTGAGACGGGCATTTGAGTGTGTCGAGTCTTAACACTGTAAGGTACAGGAACCCGCTTTTGCTTGAGTGCTGCGTACTAGCTGCATGAAGTACAACATTCAATCAGTCTCTGCGATCATACTGGCGGTGTCTGCATCATCGTAGTTCCTAACGTAGCGCACTGTAGAGGCGTAGCGGTGCCGGGTCTTTTTATACACAACAAAGACCACGAGAGCAACGACGCAAAGCAGCACAACGATGAAAAAGAACAAGGCCACAGGAGTACCGTGCGATTCTGCAACAAGAGAAGAAATGGCATGTTAACCATTGGCAAAATGGCAGATGCAAAGTATACTAAAAATTAATTTTAAAATATCTTGGTAGGATTGTTTACGACTACATTTTAAATCTTACTAAGGACATTATACGTTATAATGACATGATACACATAACATTCTACTTATTACAATTATGTAAACAATTCTAGCATCACTTCTGACTCTTCAAAACCTTTCCTTCACCCTATCAACACATTTCTACCCATTTTTAAAGTACATGCTACACAAGCACATACATTACTTGCTATTATAGAATAGTGCATAACTATAAATCATAAACTTCCCTCACAATAAAGTTAATTATAGAAATTATTTTAATATCCTTTGAGGATTCAACATTTCAGTGTGTAAGAGACTTTCTTTTAATGATATTAGTGCAGTATGTGATGTTTTAGAGCAGATGTGTGTGTGTGTCTGTCTCACTGGCAGACGCTTTGCAGACAACGCGGCTTCGACTGTTAGTGCAGTCTGCTGTGCTCCACGTGCCATTCACGGACACCAAGACGGCACAGCCAGGGTGAGGCTGATAGTGAGCCCAGTTGGAGAATTCTAGCTTGCTACCATCCATCCATACAACAGCTTCATCTGTGAATGTATACATGCTGTTTATTCAAAGCTGTTTATTCAGCTTTATGCAAAGCAAGTGCTGGTTAAAGACGAAAGATCAACAGAGTATAATAATATTGCTCTACCTTTGTAAATTGTTCTTATTCCCAGCCATACTCGGGAGGTGGCCAAAGGGTATTCAGAAACGTGCCGTGTGACAAAATCATTCTCGTCCATACTCATAAGGGTCAACAGCTGAGCGGAAGGCTCTTAAAAAAAATAAAATAATCACGTATACAGTTACACACTACAAATTATGCATTTTAAAGAGCATTTGTTTTTGGGCCACATCTAACGATCCAAAGACCATCCTGATCCGGATTTTTGGGCCACATTTAATTAATCAGACGGCCATCATGGGCCCCCAATAAGCCCAATGCCTTATGAAAAAACTTTTAAGATGCAAATACATACCGAGTTCTTTACAAATATTTTGCGCATGCTTATAGGTGAAGACGGAGTTGTTGTACAAGGTCATGACAATGGCATAACAGTTGTCCTTATACTGGAGCCAGGAAACATCTCCATTACTAGCAGGACAGTTAACACTGGATTGAGCAGCAATCTGAGACTCTGTCAAAAAAAATTAATATCTTATCTTTTACCATGTTTGATACTCTACATTAATCACACTACATTTCTATAGTGAATTTACTACAAAAAGCTGGCTACATGATATAATGTGTGTAAAGATGTGTTGTACTTGATTTGCCGTTGTAACAAATGGCGCCCTCCATCGTATCAAGGCAGCTGACTGCCGTCCAGCTGCCTTCAGAATCCACATACACACATTTTTCCTCTGAAACAGTGTCTGTACTTGAGAACCCTTCAGGGTAGAACTGCAGTGCTGTCGCATCTGACCACTCATAAGGCCAGCCCTTGAACTACAAGAATATCCAAGATTATTTTTGAAACCTAGTTACAACCCCCTGTAAATCAGAAGCAAGTAATCCTAGCTCAGTTTACTTACATCCAGCCTGGAAAGACCAATCCAGAGAGGAAATCCATCTCGTTGAACAATCATTGCCATATCTCTGTTGGTTGTTTCATTGTGAATGCTTACAAGATGGCCGCCATCACGGTTACATTCTTTCAGGGCCTGGTACCAGTTCAGTTTTTTTGCAATCAACTGGAAACTGTAGCCAGATGGTGTTTTCACATCTGTTGGGTCCTTTCTATACTCTTCTTTGGGACCTTGAGAGAAACAAAATGCCTCTGAATGTGTCTTTACTCAAACTGTGTTGGAATAATAATGGTCAAGAACAAACATCTTACCATTTTCAATTTTGCAAACTACAATCGCCCTCTGCATAAAAGGTTTAAAAAGGTTTTTCTGTTCAAACATGAACCATTCTCCAGACAGACTTAGGCCAGCCATAAAGGGCTCCGAGGCTGTAGGTCTTCCAGTCTTCCAGCTGGAGTACTGAATGTAGGTGTCATCATACCATTTCAATTTCCCATCTATAAAACAGCAAACGTATAACAAATGAATGAAGTCACCCGAGAGTTATAGAGTATTATTTTAATTATAATTATTAATATTATTATCAGTGTCTACATTTACAAGTACCTTTCTTGTCCCTGTTCATTCCTAACCACACAAATGAAGCCAAGTCTTTAAATGGCTGAAGATGTGTTGTAATGAATTCATTCTCCTCTTTATTCCGGATAGTCAGAAGGTCACCCTTTCCAACTGATGTCAGAGAAAAAACAAAAATTAATAGTTAATTATGTAATATTATTAAAATAAACAACAATTTCTCCAATTGTCTATATTCTGTGAGTTTTTTGGACAGTTTTGTCCTTGAAAAAGACATTTTAATAATTCAGAGATCAGAAATTTGACATTTGTCAGATTGGATCCTCCAACAGCTACTAAATAGAGAAACAATGCATTTCCCTCTAAATGCCTTCTTCAAGATGTCCATGATCTCAGACACCCACAAATGAATAATGGGCTTAATAAAATAATTCTATCACTCCCAACCATTGCACGGAATATTTACACCCTTTGTTATTATCCTCCGATGGCTGCGGGAATGATATTATTGACACAATGCATACTATCTTTAGTATGGCTCATACCAATACGCTGGCATGTCTGCTGCACATTTTCAGTATCATGTTCCTGCCATCTCGCTGCCTGCAGCAGAAAGGTGTAGCAATTGTTTCTGAATGGGATCCAGTTGGGTCCATTGCTCTCATGTGGACATTTTTTGGTGTCATCTGCAGGTCTGATGTCGTTTTCTAGATTATTATAAAGAAATCACTGTAAATTATAATAGTTGATATAAACAATTTGATTTCTTTGAAAATATATATACATAAGTTTTACAAACAAGTATTTTAAAGTTATGACCTTGTGGCTTGCGACAGATAGCCCCTTGCAGCTCATCCTCACATTCCGTGGCCTTCCAGAAGCCATCAGTGTCCAGATAAACACACCCCCCTACAGTATCTTGTTGGCCCCAACGGCTAAACACAGTGTGACTGTGATCTGTCCACTGGTACACTTCATCCTAGAAAAAACATTACAACGAGACACTTGAAAGAAATACAACGAGACACTTGAAAGAAATACGTTTCTAGTTGGTTTTTCACCATTTTTTACATATGTATTATCAAAATAAACCATTGTTCTTGTTTGTCTATGCATGTACACTTACATTTTCACTGAACAGTCCAAGCCAGAGTGGATGCTGAGCTTTGCTAACATGTACTGTGAGCACAGCCTGCTGATATGCATCGGCCACACTGGCCAGGTCCATGCCATTTTTCTTACATAATTCCAGAGCATCATACCAGGTCATATTCATCTTCAAAACCACCTTAAATGTGTTGTTGTTGGCTTGGAACTCACCCTCAAGCAATATAGGGTCCTCCTGCCTATCTGGAAACATAAGAGCCCCAAATGATTAATCATATTTTCTAAATAAATTGTAATATTTCAAGAGCAATGGAAATATTTTAAAGCCCACATGGACTACCTGCATAATGCTGGCATATAGCAACGCTTTGCTCTTCAGAGCAGGAAGTGTAATCCCAAGTACCCAGCATGTCTGAATGGGGATCGTTGAACATATAGGCACACAGCTCCAAGCCATCCTGCTCATACAACTGCACAAAAACAGACATTAATGAATGGATTTCTATGGATAAAGTAGGGAATATACAACGTTTTTTTATTTTTAATAATGTATTATTTATAATACAAAACATAAGATCACTTGCATTGATGTACATGAGGCGCAGCTGGCCATGGATCAGTGGATTAAAGTTATGGTACTTCACTGGTGTGTTGTCAACCCACTGATTATCCTTCAAACCTATCCAAAGCTTTTTCGGTTGTCCTGGGAGCAGGGTGGTGATGAAGTCTGTAAATAGGATCAATGGGTAAACACTGGTTCTATTTCAGGTTTTCCCACAGACACATTCAGGGCACAAAAAAACGGTGTATATACAGAACATTATGAAACAACAAAGTGTGCTAGTTAAAGTCTTGAGAACAACTGTGGCAGATATGCACTGCTTAACCTACCCGGTAATTTGCTTAATGCTGCACAAATGTTATATTGGAACGCAGCTAAGAAAATTAAATTCACCACGTATTGACTTTTTGGTTTATTACTGTCTTTAGAGCCTTATACATTTTGCCTTAAATGTAGAACTGTATTTATTATTCTGAAGCCATCTTTGCTTTACAGCAGGTGTTTCCATATGCCTAAGCCTTTTTTTTTTTTTACAGTATAGTGATTATCTGATACATTGAAGAAACTAACAGATCTTCTGGAGACTGTAACTGTCTCATTGGCTTCTTTTTGGTATCAATTCAAAATAAACAGCATTCATTTAGCTTTTGGTCAAAAAAGTGGTTAGTTAATAAATTAATGTTCCTATTCTTTACATATTAATGCTTTAAGTATTTTGGACTTAGTACTGCAGAAATCAATAAAATATCTGCAGATACAGTGGGGCAAAAAGTATTTGATCAGCCACTGATTGTGAAGTTTGCCTACTTAAAAAGAGAGAGGTCTGTAATTTTAATCATATGTTACACTTAAACTATGCACATTTAGATGCACATTGGACGATTTTTAAAGAATTTATTTGTAAATTATGGTGGAAAATAAGTATTTGCTCATTAGCAAAATTTCAACTCAATACTTTTTACCATTGCCAACAAAGTTTATGACAGAGGTGAAACATTTCCTGTAGGTATTTACCAGGTTTTCACACACTGTAGCTGGTATTTTGGCACTATATTCCTCTATGCAGATCACCTCTAGAGCAGTGATATTTTGGGGCTGTCGCTGGGCAACACAGACTTTCAAGTCTCTTAACAAATTTTCTATGGTGTAGAGGTATGGAGACTGGCAAGGCCACTCCAGGACCTTGAAATGCTTTTTACGGAGCCACTCCTTCCATACCCATGCGGTATGTTTGGGATTATTGTCATGCTGGAAGACCCAAACAGATTCCAGCTTCAATGCTCTCACTGAAATAAAGAGATTTTGACTTAAAATCTGACCACATGATATTCTCCCAAACCTCTTATGGATCATCCATATGCTCTCTGGTAGACAGGCCTGGACATGCACTGGCTTTGCAGGAATTGAGTTCCTCTAAGTGTAGTGGGTTTACAGAAGGTAGCCTTTTTACTTTGGTCCTAGCTCTCTGCACATCATTTATGAGGTCCCTCCATGTAGTTCTGGGATTTTTGCTCATCAATCTCATATTTATTTTGACCCCGTGGGATGAGATCTTGCATGGGGCTTCAGAACTCGGGAGATCATTAATGGCCTTGTACGTCTTCCATTTTCTTTCAGTTGCTCCCACATTTAAATTATTTCACATTTGAACCAACCTGCTTGTCTATTGTAGAATTACTTTTTCTAGCCTGGTGCAGGCTACAATGTTTTTCCTCTGAATGTTTAAGCTTGTGGACAGGTGTCTTCTACACAGATAATGGGGACAAATGTGTCATTAATACAGGTAACAAGTGGAGAAAAGAAGACATTCTTAAAGAAGTTACAGGTCTGTGAGAGCCAGAAATCCTGGTTGTTTGTTTGTGACCAAATACTTATTTTCCACAATAATTTACAAATAAATTCTTTTAAAATCCCACAATGTCCTTTCCTGGATTTTTTCTCATTATGTCTCTCATAGATGAAATGTAACATATGAGGAAAATTACAGATCTATCTATCTTATCTTTCTAACTAGAAGAACTTCACAATCAGTGGCTGACTAAATACTTTTTAGCTTCACTGTAAACCTGTATGGTGTCCTAAGCCTTCTGTCCAGTATTTACGGGGCAGTCATAGGCTTGTGGTTAAGGAACCGCGTGCCACCATGCTGGAAGTGTCCTTACCCTGTTCGGCTTGGTCTCGGATGGACAGGAGACTTCCCCTTAGGGACTGACACACCTCATTAGCTCCTTTAAAACTCAAAAACTGAGGCTTGATCACTGTGTAACACTGTAAACGTGATGTAAAACAACAACATATAAATCACCAATTTTGGCTGGTTCAAGATGTCTATGCTTCAGAGCAGATCTTTGGCAAACCTTGTCCCTGAAGATAAGCGTGCCATTCTCACATGGTTTGCCAGAAGGCTGGGGCATTTGGGTTTCAGTCTCCGAGGATGTAATGTTCACTGTCTCGCACACAAATGGCTGTTTGACTTCACAGCCCATCTCGAAATCTGAAACATTTGATGTGAGGTCATATTTAGTCATTATAAGTTAGAGGTCTTATAAAAGGAGCATAGTTTCTGGTGTACCTGGTCTGAAGGATCCAGCACTAAGTGATGTACATCTGCCCAAGATAATAGAGTAATAGACGTGCAGACGTGCATGTCTGAAAGGACAGAGATCAGTGCAGTACAGTCAGAGTGGTTTTACGTACTACTTTACATTTAAATATACTGCATGCAAAATCAATGGCTTCACTAGATTCATACTACTCACCTTAAAGGAACAAGAGGACCAGGTTCACGAAGGTCCAGCCACCAATTTGCTTTCTTCTCGTGCTTCAAAGAAAGAAAAAAAAAAACTTTACACTGAATCCACTGGACACAATATATTTTATTCTCCATGTGGAGCTGCAGGGTTCATCAGTCATACCTTAAGGATATGTTCATTTAGATGTCGGGCAGTGTTGAATGATTTGGGTGTGGCTAGTTTACTTTTGTTGCTGCTGCAGTAAATGCTAGCCTCTTCGTAGGACAACTTCGGATTGGTTACAAACCAGAACTCCTGCCCATCCATAAACACTGAGGTGTTGTGGTGTCCATCTGCAGTGCAGAGAAAACATATGCAATAAATATAACAGCAAACTCTATATAAAACTGGGAGAGAAAAAATATAATAATCCACCTGGATTATACCATTCAGGATTCTTTGGGGTTTGACCTGAAACACATATAATACAAAATATCAATCATAACACATGACCTCATTACCTGTCTGTGAAATAATAAAACACAGCTTTCCATGCTTGTGCATGGCTTACCTCGTGGGATCTGACACACCCATTCCAGCTTAGCATCACAGTGAAAGGCTTTGGGGAAAAATTGATCAAGACCTTCCAGCATCAGGTAAGTGAAGAGCAGTATGTATCTTTTTTTAAGGGACTTGTAACAAAACAGACAGACAGAGCATATATTTTATAGTCAAGAAGTGGACAATGAATGTTCTTCATACCTAGCGCTGTTAAATTCTTTAATCTCACTGGTTTTAATGATGTACTCATTTTCTGACAGCTATATCTCAAACCACAGTAATAATTCACTTGTTGTCTAGTAGCAACTCGGTGGGAAAATAATTGAGAATGCTGCAGCTCATATTGTATTCAACCTTCCCAATTTCAGCCATGTTGCTTCTTTGCTGGCTACACTTCATTAGCTTCCTGTAGCAGCTCTTCATGGTTCTAGTACATGCACGACTTGACTGGAGAACAAACATCTAGATTTTTCTCTGTCCTGGGACTAAAAAGGAGGAAGGAACTTCAGTTGCATATCTGAACAACAGACCTTTATTATTAGGCATATTTGTACATTGCTCTGGATTTATATTTAAATGTAAATATAAATGAACTCTTTCAATTCTACAGAGAAATGCTGACAAATATCCAGCCTGAATCTTCTAGAAGCTTTGTTATGGATGTCCTCAATAAGCATTCAGATATAAATGGTCAAGCTTTCTAACATGTAAGCATCTTCAGGACAGAGGGCATTTTCAATTTATTTATAATTTAATTCAATTTTATTTATAAAGCGCTTTTAACAATGGTCATTGTCCCAGATGACCCACTTCTGACAGCTTGTCCTTGGGGAAGTCGTAGGCTTGTGGTTAAGGAACCGGCCTTGCAACCGGAAGGTCCCTGGTTCGATTCCAAGTACTGACAAGTCATGGCTGAAGTGCCCTTGAGCAAGGCACCTAACCCCCCTCACTACACACCAGTGTGTGTGTGTATGTGTGTTTCACTGCACGGATGGATTAAATGCAGAGGACCAATTCCGCCGTGTGCAAACATAGTGGCAAAATAGATCACTTTCAGATGAGTAACGGTGGCAAGGAAAAACTCCCTGAGTAAGTAAGCAAGACACCTTGAGAGGAACCAGACTCATAAGGGAACCTAGTGATGTGATGCAATCTGTATACATCCAATACATAGTTCTATAACTAACAATAATATATAACAACAATGATATAACAGTAATATATACATAACATACATCTAATACATAAATATAAAACTAACAATAATAATATAACAATATATACATAATATATAACATACACCGACAGACTACACGAAAGAGCATGTGTTTGACAGATAATCAACTACAGAGTATTTGCATAAAAAAAATACATTGTTGATTAAAATGTTATACCTTCATATCATTGGTATGTGATGAGGTATAAAACAATTGGTCTATTTTAATAATAATAATACATTTAATTTATATAGCGCCTTTCAAGGTAGCCAAGGACACTTTTACAGCACAGTTTTACACTTATACAATAAGCACATACAGTAGGGAGAGGTAAAGAAAGGATGGTTAATTAAAGAGATAAGCTTTTAGTAGAGATTTGAAGAGAAAGAGCAAAGATTTTATAATGTTTTTACAAGAAAATATTATATTTCAGAGTGGTAACATAGCAACTTCCTTCTCTGACATGATCCAGTCACCAATGGCACACACATGGCCATGTTTTATTGCTTACACAATACACACCAATTACAAGCATATACAAAAAATACTGTAATGCACCTTAATTTTCTCAATAAATTCACTACAATCTACACGTGCTTACCTTAAAGGCAGTGCAGTCTCGGTTATACTCATCATCCTCATGGAACTCTTCTGGAAATATTTTCATTGACACCTATCAATGAACAGAGCAGAGTAAGACAATTCCTGTACTGAAAACACTAATAAATACTAGTTAAATTGTTAACTATTCATTTGATATTTCGAGAAGTGGCTAAGGGTGTTAGGAACTTACAGGCTGCCCGTCACTCCACTCCCATCGGTTGTCATTGTTTGGATTTCGCCGATTCAAGCCAACCCAGAAATAACGATCATCACTGAGCAAGAGAAAAATAAACATCCAAAATGTGAGAGTGTTTGGAATCTGGTTACGTACGTGAGCAATTTAGTGAAAAATTTACTTGAAGATTAAAAAAAAACCTGGGGGTTTTTCCAAGTACATATGCGGGTTCAATTGTACAGGGGTTAGACAATGAAACTGAAACACCTGTCATTTCAGTGTGGGAGGTTTCATGGCTAAATTGGACAAGC
>JAOUQV010000004.1:12726999-12737427 GCA_028565295.1 Aspidoras spilotus | reverse complement strand
AGGGTGCCCAAGTCCAAGTTTTTTTTATTTTTTTTGTACTGTATGTACTCTGGTGAGTTTTTTGGGTTCATGGTTTCAACATTTTATATAATCCCCCAACTCTGTCTGGATGTGGTGGTCCACTTGACCCACAGTCACTAGCTGCGTAACAGAAACATGAACACAGCACAAAGGTTAATTTGGCAAAATCAATTAAATAGCTAATTTTGTGTGAGTGATTTATCATTAAAACAACCTACCTTGCATTTATTTAATTTGTTCCTTCTAAGTCCTTTATCAGGCAGCAGCCTCAGACTGCTTCTTAGTCAGGAAGGTATTCCTCTTCATATTCATGTATAAAGGGGGGAAATACAGGTATATATTTCAAGCTTATTATTCAAATAACACATTAGACTTCTTGGCACATAATGTTTGTTAGAAATAGTATTTTTATTTGGCTGAATTTATTAGGTATTTGGGCGTATTCACATAAAAATACTGTGTTTATATTTTTTACTCTCCTGTTTTGGGGACAGCATTGCTCCAAGTATTGTTTTGTAGTATACACTTTCACCAATGAAATAACTTTTATTCAAAATGAAACTTAATTGCTAACTATTTGATCTTACATCAGAGAAAACTTCTTACTGTAGAAGTGTTATATTTCTGCTTGTTAGTTAAAAACATGCATAATCATGTGTTGTCCCTAATTTTAACAGCATCAAAAAGACTGACTGGTGATGTCTGCTTCAGGGCACACATGTCTATGATGAGTGATGGGCCACACTGCTGGAGTTTTATTAGTGATGGGTTGAGTGTGTGTTTCAGTAAAAAAAAAAAACATGTCAACTTGTTAGGAAGACCTCATGTAGGCATGGCCAGTCCTTAAATTTTTTTAGCTGTTCTGAGCCACTCAGGTTTTGATTAATTAATTTGATAAAACATCATGCATGAGCTTAAAAATGTGTTGATTGTTCTTTTCGGACTTCAATCTTTATTTTATAAACGCTTTCGTTCACATTGTCAATATGTCACGTGATGAGTTCGATCTACGCTATGCACCACCACCACTGACCTGCCATAATTTAAAGAAAACTAAAAACATACCTGTTTAGGCTAAGCTTTTGCTCTTTCTGTGCACTACCTTTGTTGTTGTGCTGTGTTGTATAGGTGTTTGTATGTTGTAATATTGTAAGGCACTTTGATTAAACCTTGATGGTTGTAAGGTGCTATATAACAACAATAAGAATTTGGGGGGGGGTTCTTCTCTAGTTTTGTTGGGATCACTTTAAACATAGAGCTGCTGTTGTATGTCCCTTTTGAATTTTATTAAGATCTTAAACGGGCCGCACGGTGGCGCAGTAGATAGTGCTGTGGCCTCACAAGAGGACCCGGGTTCGATCCCTGGGTGGGGCGACCTGGGAATTTCTGTGTGGAGTTTGTATGTTCTCCCTGTGTTCGCATGGGTTTTCTCCGGGTGCTCCGGTTTCCTCCCACAGTCCAAAGACATGCACGCTTTGTAAATTGGAAATGCTAAATTGTCACTAACTTGTGTATTGATATGTGACTTTGTGTATGATATATGAGACTTGTGTATGAGTATAACCGTGTTCCTGTCTTTAGAATAGCCACTGGTGCTGAGGATGACGTTAAACAATAAATAAATAAATTTAGACCTTAAACGATCAGAGTAATGTTGGAGTATATTAGCTCATTGTCTGTCAAACAAAATCATCACTGTTATCTGCCATCTTTTGTTTCTGATGACATTATTGCCCCTTTCACACATGCTCCTGTGATCCTGTAATCTTGTAATCTTCCCATGCAATTTACCCATAGCAGCCGGTTCAAATTCAATTTTACTTATATAGGGCTTTACAAAGAAACACTGACGCAAAGCAGCTTTACAGAAACTTAATATAGGATGTAATCATGATGTTTATATGTTTTGTTTTGTTTTTTACTCTAATGAACAAGCCAAACTGTGACATATACAAGGGGATTGCATCGTTTTTTTTTCTCATTATTGAATCTAAATGAAGATTTAAAAATACAAGCCTGCTAATAGGTACAGTATGTTGTGGTAAAACACACGAGGAATGGGATGGACCGCACATTCTTTGTTTATTATTTATAGCGTGTAACCTGACAGTTTGTGTGTAGAAGCACCCACATGGTTTGATCTAACTAGGTTCAGCAATGAAATCACAGTTGTATATGATTCATAACAATAATGTAAATGGACCAGCCATGTCTGAAACATCAGTTATGTATATTTCCTCTCTATCGTTTATATTGCTAAATTAACTAAGATAGATTACTAAGATAATTGTAAGTACAGGCAATGTGGACACAAAACGGTCATCATTATGGTTGAGTCGGCTGCCATCCTCATGGTAAACAAACCTTCTCTATTGCAGGCACACTGCTCTTTGCCTATGAACAAGGAATATTTCCTTCATATCTCCCTGATGATCGTTACATGTGAAAGGGCAACTGATTTTGCAAAACTTTTCCAGAGTTTGTGTGAAAGACTATTTTTTAGCTGGTTTGACGGAACATGAATTCCATTAAATTCAGTTTATATGCCATTGATTAACCTTATATCGAATGCATATTGGATTTTATTGCTACATATCAAATGGAACCCAATGCATAACACAAATATTTTATCTTTTATTTTGCTTTACTCCCCAAGAAAAAAAATCTTTCTTGGAAGTTGTTCACATTATAAAAGGTCTACATGCACAGCAGCCCGGAAAATCTAATCAGAAAGAGATTTTCAATCCCAAAATATAAAACAGTCTTTCAAGTTGATTTTTTTATTTGAGCACATATCAGTTTATTGTAGTTTCACAGTGACCCGTGTCTTATCACAGCCAAATATCCAATAGATATGTCCGCAACCACTATAAAGTAAAGACATTACCAGACAAGTCTTTAATTCCAATTTCTGGCGACATTAATTACACCGAGTTCATTTTAAATTGCTACTGTGGGGAGTAGGATTCGACAAGTTGTACTATATTTACTGAAGTATTCGCTCACCTGCCTTTACTCACATATGTATCTGCTCTATGGAAAACCCATCCCATGAAGCTCTTTGCGCACTGTTCTTGAGCTAATCTGAAGGCCACATGAAGTTTGGAGGTCTGTATTAATTGACTCTGCGGAAAGTTGGTGACCTCTTCCCACAATTCGCATCAGCCTCCGCTGACCCCGCTCTGTCAGTTTACGTGGCCTACCACTTTGTGGGTAAGTTGCTGTCAGTCCCAAACTCTTCCATTTTCTTATAATACAGTTGAAAGGAAATTTCACAACTGGATTTGATGCACAGGTGGCATCCTATCATAGTTCCACACTGGAATTCACTGGGCTCCTGAGAGCGACCCGTTCTTTCACAAATGTTTGTAAAAACAGTCTGCATGACTAGGTGCTTGAGTTTATACACCTGTGGCCATAAAGTAATTGCAAGACATGAATGCGTTAATTTGAATGGGAGAGCAAATACTTTTGGTAATATAGTGTATCTTGAATGCAGCTTTCAAAAGAAGTCTGTATGAAAAGTCATGGTGGCTGGATCTGATGGTGTGCACTAACTTCATTGTTTTAAAAAAACGTAAAACTGACCAGAACACCATGTATTGTGAAGGTGTCTAGAGTTAAAATGCAAAAAATATATATATAATATTTTAGCAGTTACTTTCATTCTGGAACCCACCTGATATTTATCTCTCTTGTATGACTATCACTATAATCAGATATGGTAGAGGATTTAGAAAAACTCTTTTTTTAATGTGTTTTTTAAATCAGACAAGTAGCTCATCATATCTGAAGTGTCTGATCCATATTAGTCAGTGTGAATACAGTAATTAAACACCTTATCTGCCACAGTTAGCGGTTACGAAGCACACAATTCCCATATTTGACTTGATGGGAGATGTGCTATGTATCTAATTGTGCGCAGAACCAAGAAAAGCTTTTAGTGTTCTTCAAAGTGTTAGACCTATATATAATTTCTGAAGGCTTGTTAAGGACAAGCCTTTAACTGAACTTTGGAAAGAATTATGTTTTATATTAGTCATGCATTGTCACATGACTCCACTGCTTTCCTTCATTCCATTCAAGTTTTTAATAACTTCATGTATTTATTTAATATCTTATCGCATGGTCCAAAATGAAAAGACGCAAACTGAAATATTATAGCTTGTTCTATACAGTTCTAAAATAATAGCAGTTGTTTACAACAAGTTAGAAAAAGCTAAATCCTCATAAAAGCATTTTTATATACAGAAAGGAATTGAGAGCACTGCACATTCTAAATGAAAAAATATCGATTTTAAACTGAAAATTATGTAAAAATATAATTGCCAGTGTCTGCGTATTCATTTACAAATGGTAATATTTATAGTAAAACTGATTTTTTTTTTTTTTTTTTACAGATTTAGTTTTCCTATCACTGAGCTAATATTTAGTTGTACAAACTCTATTTCTGGTAACTGCATTACACTGGAGTCAACTAACATCCAACACAATCTAACGGGACTGCATTCCACAGTTCTTCTGCATTCTTGGGTTTGAATCATTATTGATGTCGCTACACAAATCGGTTTGAGATCTGTGGATTTTGCTGGCTACTTCATAATATCAGTCTTGTTGGTCTGGAATCAGAATGTTGCCTGCTTACTGGTGTGTTTGGGTTCATTGTCCTGCTAAAAAAAAAACTCATTTCAAGGGCATTTCTTCTTCAGCATTAGGCAACATGATTTTGTCCAGTATTTGTATGTATTAAATTTGTTCCATGGTGCTTGGTATGCGATAAATGGGCCCAAATCCAAAGTATGAGAAACATCGTGAAGCCATTATGATTGTGCCTCCACATTTTACAGACTTCACAGTGTACTGTGACTTAAATTAAGTGTTAAGGGGTTGTCTGTGGCCTTTAGATCTAATATGAACAACCTTTCTCTAATATGTTCATATAATGTTTCTCTCTAGGCCAGTAAGTGCGCGTCTATTTTGAGAAATGGTACTTCTTAGCGATTTGTGTTCACGTATGCATCTGATTATTAGATGATTCCTTGTCATTCTAGTTATTCTGTGATCCATGCAATAGTAGTATTCCTTTACTTATCATTTTTGTTATTTTAAAGTATTTAAGATCATTTCAGGTGAGCAAACATTTATTTTCTGCCCTTATTTGTTCTCCCCTCTCCAATCAACTTATTGATCAAAATTATTAATACATTTGTATTAATACAATGTCTGGAACGAATGATTTTTCTAACTGAGCAAGGGCTAAGACCAGCAGGTGCATTTGCTGCCCTTCTTCTTTAACTAAGGGACATAATTGACGCCTGTTTCTTTACAGAAGGAATGACCTCACTATTTGAACTCCATACTACTAATTAATATGAACAGGCCCTTTTTAATTAAATGAGTCAATTACACCCAGTTAGCTGTGTGCATGTTATGGCATTTGATTCTGTTGGTTGCCCGTTACGCTGCTACACCTACATGTTTTTCCATGTTCTATGACAATTTCTGGCAAAATCATTAGTGATTTTTTTTATTAAACCTACTGTATGTGTAAACTATTTGTATTGTTATTTTACAGTCAGTGTTTAAAAATGTTTTCAGAATTGAAAAAAAAAATCAAATCTCATGCTAGCTGTATAAAAACATTAAATGCCTGATTATACACTCAATGTCCTAAGAATATCACTACTGTATCAGAACATGAATATAACCATAACTCTGTGGATTGTGCTGAAAAGTAAAACCACACTGGTCTAAAGCATTAAAAGTTTATTATATTTTATATGAATCACTGAATTAAAATATAATTCTGCAAACCAGCATTTTTTGTTTTCTGAAAGTTGCTGAAGTGTGGGGTCTCTCACTTTCTCCCGCAGTGTCTCTCTTTCTCTCCATTCTGTTTAAGGCCTGTGGTGAGGTTGTGCTCGGTGGGGAGGGAGAAATCTCCAAACTCGCTCCAACTCTACCAATTAACACCTCCAGTAACAGGCTGCCTCCCTCAGATTCACACCGCTCCCAGCCAGCCAGTCATGTAGGGGAAGGAAGGGAGGGAGGGGAGACTGACGACTATTTTTTTTCCCTTCCAAGTCCTACCCCTTTTCCTCTGTGTACTCTGCTTTCTCTATCTGAGAAGGCAAAACTTGGAGGACGGTTTCCGTTTCATATTTTTATGTGTTTTTGCCTCCATGGGACTCTTACAGTAATTCAGAAGGGCAAAATAAGAGGTTTTCCTGACACTACTCCTTTATCCTTAATCCAATTCTTTCAACTTGCACTACCAATGGCTGTTCGGTTTTCAAATTCACACATGTCCATATGGCATTGCATGTGCATTGTAAGGCTCCAGACCTGAGCGTGCCTCCCAGTCGCTGTAATTGTCCCCCCCCAGTTAATAATATGCATCACATAATCTTCCGTATTGGCAAGGCATATGTCTCAAGGTTTCTTCTCTTTCTCTTTTTTCCTTTTCAGTCTCACTCTCGCTATGTGTATGCGATTCAGGCTCCTAAACTCCACCTTTGAAAATGAATTTTGATTAGCCCCTGCTGACAGACAACACCTCTCCGGGGTGTGAACGTTCACTGCACCTGCTGTGTTCTCTCTTTAAATTTCTCAGCGATTCCACTGCGGCATGTTAAAAATGCTGCCCCGGTCTAATCCCTGCTCTTCATTAAAAATGTGTTTGTACAGCAATGCAGAATTTGTATGAGAGTACAGCAAGTAGTGGCTCTAAACCTTCAATGCCTGTTGAAGAGGTGAAAGGCATTCTATGCAGTGAGCCATATGTTTTAGTGATTGTGTAACTGATATAACCATTATAGACATTGTCAGCATGTCCCGGTCACACTCACTTTCACAAATCATTAGCAGGTGTTTTAAGGGGCATCGTTAATGAAAGGATAGCCAGTTAATTGGTACATATTTTTTGCTGCTTGGGTTGTGGGGTGAGGGGGCATGATTCATTTTCTGCAGTGTTAAACATGTTGACTTGGTGAGAACAGCATACATTTCTAGAGTGTTTAGTGCTACCTAATTTGACACACCAAGGCTGAAACCTTCTGATTCAAAGATTATCAAGGGTACTTCTCTTGGCCCAGTTTAGCCACAGTCTTGGCTGGCTAATGGCTAGGCTATACAGGGTGTGGAGGATTACCAGTTATAATCTCTGTAATCCACACATGTGACCGTTGGTGTTTTGTTTGATGCAGGGTCCACCTACAGATGCCCCTGCTGTGGACACGGCTGAACAGGTGTACATCTCTTCCCTAGCCCTGCTTAAGGTAACTGTAGACACTTTGACACATAATGTATGTTTCTCTTCTCAGGTACAGGAGCACACAATTATCACAATAGGACACAATGTGTGAATTCCAATATTAAAATGAAATGGCATTTTAATACAGGGATTAGGAGGGTTGTTGATTGGTGCTGTATTTCCTTTATAACAGTTACAAATTGGCCCCTCAGGTCACTCTGACTGTGTGGGGGGTTATTATTGGAATTTAATTTTAGGTATAAAATTTATTTTTCCCCATATTTTGATGCCTTACTATGTGCTGTGTTTGCTCTGTTGTATAGATGCTGAAGCATGGGCGTGCAGGTGTGCCAATGGAGGTTATGGGGCTGATGCTGGGAGAGTTTGTGGATGACTACACTGTGCGTGTGATTGATGTGTTTGCCATGCCTCAGTCAGGCACGGTGAGACTCTTCAAAACACTCGCCCACATACACACACCATAGCACAACTCATAGTTTATTGCTCTGAGTGAAGTTTAACCTCTGAAACATCTTTTGTAAATATTGGGTATCTTTTGCAGAAGGCAGGCTTAGTACTATAGTGGGTTTCCCAGGTATTTATAAAGATTCTTTGCCGCTTTTATAACAGCAGGTGTTTTTTTTCACGTTTCTTTGCTTTCGCTCTAAATTAGTTTAAATGGGAAATATTTTCAAGAGAGGACCTGCGGGCCTGGTAGTATTCCTTGATTACGAGTCACAGATTGCATTCTCCAAACTCCTCCCACATTAATGGAAAATACTCTGAATATACAGTAACACTGCCCAGTAGGATGGCAAACCTTTTGTATTTTTATTATGGATACGAACCCAAAGAAACGACAAAGAAAATTTAGCAAAAATAGTCAAATCAACCCAGACAAAAAGAACTGACATGGGTCCAAAATGAGAAACCACAGCTGGTGACACCAGCCAAAGAACAAAGGTAAGTAAAAATTCCACCGCACAATCCCGGCACGGTGGTGCAGTGGATAGTGCTGTGGCCTTACAGCAAAAGGACCCTGGTTCAATCTTCGGATGGGGCGACCTGGGAATTTGTTGTGTGGAGTTTGCATGTTCTCCTGGTGTTTACATGGGTTTTCCCTGGGTGCTCCGGTTTTTACTCCCACAGTCCAAAGACATGCACGCTAGATAAATTGTAAATGCTCCATTGTCACTTACTTGTGTATTGATATGTGGCTTTGTGTAGGATATGAGATTTGTATAAGAGTATGAGTATTCCAGTCATTAGAATAGACTGAAGTGAACGCTCAAACAATAAATAAATAAATAAATAATCCCAACCCATCCTATGCCCAGACAGCATTGAAAACACAGAAAAACCACAGACAACCCCGATAGCAGTAAGCAGACCAAATCCAGTCAAAACAGGCAGGGTAAAACCCTTGAGGAAGTCATCAACACATCAACACCTTTGCATCCTAAATTCAGCAGTAGATACATACCTCCACCTAGCCCATGGTGGTTTCAGGAAAAACAGAAGTACATCAGATAATATAGTGAAGCTAGAAGCATTGATACGCGAAGCCTTCTTACCTAAAGAACATGCAATTGTTATCTTCTTCGACATAGAAAAAGCAAATGGTTTCACATGGAAGTAAGGAACCATTTTATTTAGGTGAATCGAAATGGGCCACCCTATACTATGTCAAGAAACCACACGCAGGAAAGCGGAGTACCACAGAGATGTATCCTATCTGTAATCCTCATCAACATAAAAATTGATGTTTTTATGCAGTATCTATGTAGACGACCTGTGCATAGGTATTGAAGACAAGTACATGGCCTACATCATCCACCAAGCCAAAATATATATAGACTGAATCATGAAATGGAACACCCAAAATGGCTTCAAAATCTCAAAAGGTAGGACGACAGGAGTGAACCCCCTTAAATTTCAATTAAGAAGCCAAGTTCCTAGGCCTTACAATAGACTCAAAGCTCTTGTTTATACCACACATTCAAACAATAAGAAAAGAATGCCATCAGAAACTGAACATTATAAGAATGCTGGGAAACACCACCTGTGTAGCAGATACCCCATTCTTTATGCACCTCTACCCAGCAAAAATAAGGTTAAAATTAGACTATGGCTGCAGCATATATGGGGCAGCCAGGAAATCATACCTGAAAAGGCTATACCCGGTGCATCACGAAGAATAATCCCGACCATAAACTCCAAATCATGCATCCAAACCAGGGTCTATGACCCAGGGTCATAGATAAGCAACATATTTGCCAAAATCGAAAAGAAAATGCCCCAAAACTCATGACCTTTTTTCACAGTATTGGAATAAAGGCACAACTATAACCTGGAAACAAGAACTATATAAACCATAATCTATTTTCTGCCATGATTAAGGCTGAAAGGTGATTCATGCCGTAAAAAAACAAGCAATAAATTTTAAATATTTTGCATAGTCTTTACAAGTGATTAAAAAAATATACACACTGTGTAGAAATGATTGCTGTAGAAATGATTTAAATCATATTTCAGAAAATAACATAATAAAAAGACAAATATGAATTTCCTGCTTTTCAACACACTTTGACTGTCTGTGGGACAAGCTTTAATATTCTACCATCAAAAATGTTTTTGTCTTAGCTTCCAAACACGAGTGTGTTATTTCATAGTCCCTTTTTCCACCCGTTTTTAAATTAAATCTTTAAAACAATTAAATCAGCACAGCATATTTCAAGATACATAAATAAAACTTAATTTCACAAATATACACAATACACCATCACTTTCTTTTTTTTCTCTTCTTAAAATTTACAAATGTCAAAAAATGACCTTTAGACGCTTTAATATTCATATTCTTTAAAACACAATTACTAGACACAAATTGTTGGTCATTAGTCATTAGGCTATTAAGGAACTTTTACTTTTTCTTACAATATTCTGTTATGTAAATGCTAAAATGTTCTGAAATACATTATTTTGTTTATCAAAATGTAGTTCTCTATATTTAATTTTATTTCCATATACTTTATCATGAATGTGTATATAGATTTTTTTTACTAGAGTCTGTTATTTCTAAGGACTGATACTGTTGCATAAAATCTGAAAATACAATTAAAAAATATGGAATATTAGCTCTTGCTCTACCTCCTATC
>JAOUQV010000004.1:12510761-12521192 GCA_028565295.1 Aspidoras spilotus | reverse complement strand
AACCCCTGTATATCGTCTTTTCTAACTGCTGACGGGAGATTTTAAGTGTCGACATGACACCATGTTGAGCTATAAAAAATCCTAACATGTATTTATGTAAAAGCTCAGTATAGAATGTGCTTCAAAACCAAAGCATCATGCTCTCCCATGTTCCTTTTCATCTCTCTCTTCTTTACCCCATAATGATGGCTCACCGTTTCTCAAGCAGCACAGCTCTCACCATGCTTTCTTCTGTAATTGCATCACCTTTCTTTTAACACTAGACTGCCTCTGCTCAACAGCTCCTCAGAGAAAGTAGCGCTAAAACACACCAAGGCATGGCCCCTATGTGCTTTACTTAAGTAAAGGCCATAATTACAGCACATTAGTAGTTGGAGTTGTCTTTTTTTTTATACTCCTATAGTAGGTTTAACAGACACACTATCTAAGGCATATTCCATCTCTTAACAGATTGAAGCTGTTTGTACGTGTCAGATTTCATAGCACATTAAGCTATGCAAATATTTTTCCCTGCATGAAACATTTTCCACAGTTTAGTGTTTCATATCGAGCCCTAAAGCACTGGGTTTGAAAAGCATAGTTTAGATCCTCCTCCTTGTTTTTTTTCTACCCCCTCTTCTAGTTTGGATGTCACTTGTTGTGGCCTGACTGTTTCCTGCAGAGAGAGAGATGACAGACTCATTAGGATAAATCAGGGAGAAAAGGAACGATGTCGAATTGAGCTCTGTATCGGATGGGGAGAGAGAGAGAAAGAGAGAATGGAGAGGAATTGGAACGGAAAAATATGCCCGCTGAAAAACTGATGAAGCAAAAATGGAGATGTAAGGATGAAAGGGTGGATACAATAGGGTATAGTGCTAAACACAGAGCTCGAGAGCCACTGAGAGAGGGATGGAAAGCTGAAGTAGGAATGGGACAGCAGGCTTTTTCTCGGTAGGAGGCAGGCTTAAGTAGCATATTTCCACCTGCTTTCTGTGGGCTATAAGCCACCTACAGTTAAAATAATAATCAAAAGGATGGTTGGCCACAGAACAGCACTGTGTGGTGCTATAGGCAGGCACACACACACAGTTGTGTCATGCAATACTTGTAAGGACTGTCCACTGACATAATTATTACTGCAGTTAATTAAAGCTATATCTAACCCTAACTGTAATCTTAGAAAGGCAACTATTTGACTCTTATTATTATTATTATTATTATTATTATTTATATAAAAGTAAAATGCCCAAATTGTCCTAATCCTGTGCCTACAAAGATAAATCACAACAGCTGACTTATCTTTGCAGCCAATTGTCTCTGTCTCATGTTGCTCGTAGACCCCTGATAATCCAGTCCATGACATAATAATGCCCATCCAGGTAATCTCTGTCTTACACATATTCTGACTTCCTCCACAAGTCCTGCCATTAGATGACCTTCAATAATGTCATGTGTTTCCATGTTGAAATAACCAGTATGTTTAATGAAATCGTCACAGTAGATGATGAACTTGAATAAGATAGTATACCGGAGAGAAATTGGACAAATATTGGCTCAGACCAGACAGAGCTGAGAAGACCTAAGCAGTGAAAAGCCATAGTTTTACATATTGCCAACCACCCACCTTTTGTCTTTCTCTCTTGTATTGTGGTATTAGAGCACCAGACGTGGCACTGGGAGATGCTTAATCTTCTCCACTTTAATCCAGCAATTAATACTGAACAGAGCATGAGAGAAAACATGGAGGATCAGATATGGAGATTTTCACTCTCTGAAATGCTTATTGTGTTGTTAATCATGACTGGGTTCGACTCTGTGTGTTTGTGCAAGTGCAAAGGCAGACATTAAGCTCTGTATATGGATCGTTTTATCGTTTTTGAAGGTGTAGCTGTGGAGTTTAGGCAGAAGCAGAGAAATGTTTGTAGAAGCAGTTAAACCATCTGTGAAGGAGGTGCCAAAAATTCAGGATTAAAAAGGGCAAATCTCGAGATGATCCCCAACACAAACCGAAACCACAATCCACTAACCCAACCCGTGTAAATATTGAGATCCGCTCTGTTTGTGACAGAACCGAATGAGTGACTGACCTGCCAGCATAATCAAGTCAAGCATGATAATGCATCTTTTGGTTGGTGACACAGACATGGAGAGAGGCAAAAACACACCACCTCTGTAGCTAGGCAACCCCATGAGCTATTTCTAAACAGGTAAAACTGATATATATCCCGTATGTTCTCAGGGACCTGCTGAAAATTGACTCTCTGTACTGACTCACCAACTGTTTGGCTCAGCGTCTTCCATTGTGTTGTGAGGATTTTCTACTTGTAAAATAATGCAGACGGCCACCACAACAGGACTTGCAAGTTTAAGCGTTCGTGATAAAAATTCATGATTTTTATCAAACTTTAAGAAATAGGCCACTTGGAAGGAAGTAATATTGTGAAGGTGCGGCATTATCTTGGTTTCACAAGTGCCCGACATAGAAAAATATCAGCTAGACTTGGCATTCACAGGCATTTGCATTTTATTTGTTTTGCACAAACTTTCCATGCCCAGATGTCAACCCAGCTCGCCTGCATAGTTTAATTAGCTTGAACTCAGCACTGAAATGTTCATGGCCTTCTGCAGACAGTGACCACTGCAGGATCTATTGCTTTTGTACATGCTACGTGCACTGTGTGCACAATAAGGGCAAAGAAGAGAAGGGTATATTATCAGAGGCCTTTGTGTCATTAATCCCCCAAGGAATGGGTTTAAAGTGTCCAGACTCATGTTGTTATGGAAATCAGAGTATGCCGTGGTCGTGTTTACTGAGTCAGCTATTGATTTTCACATTTATTTTGGTGTTACATGTAAGATACTATATATACAATTCTTTACACTAGCCTATTATTATTATTATTATTATTATTATTATTATTACTATTATTATTATTAGTATTATTATTAGTATTATTATTATTATTACTATTATATTCAGGAGGATGTAGGAGGTCAGGATCAGCACTCCTCATTGCATGAAACCGGAGACGTATCTCTTCTGGAATGTTATGTGAAACTGTTAGAGACTCACTAATTCCAGACTAAACCACCAGAAGGCTACTCCATCAACAGCCATTCCAAAATGGCTGCGCCCATGCCTCCTGCTTCCTGTCCAACACATTCTCCAAAATTCCAGCACGTTTTTCTGATCAGTTTCACCTGTGGCTTGTTGCCCGTCTGGACACGACCTTGTTCAGGATAGATTTGACCTCTGATTGTGGACATTTTCTACGTGTGTCCTGACAGAAAAGTTCAATGCACTTGATCGTTCTATGTTTTGCTTTGGGAGGGAAAAAAAACTCAGCTAAAAATCACAGTTTTTTATAAAAATTTAATCCGTTCCGCTCTGAACATGTGTCTTTAGAGACGCCACGTCTGCAGGATGCTAAATTTCCTCATTTCCCATCACTTTCACCATCAAATCTCACATGAGCTAAATCTCTCATACGCTTCCACAGCAGTTGATCGGGGTCTCTCTTCATCTATAATACAAAATCCTGGAGTCTTTATGACACTCAGTCGCTGTCAGTAGGTCAAATTCCTTGAAAGTGAAGCAGTGAATAAAGAAAATCCTAATGACAGTGCGTATAATTACGATCCGACTCGTTTGGGTTTAACGCGCTGCTTTAAATACATTTCTTTATAAAAAACAAAACACACCATAAACAGAACGCTGTCCGTGATGCGACTGAGATGTGAACAGTTGGACCCAAATATGGCCGAACGTATTAGCTCATTTCACTGGGTATAAATACATTTGCACACATTAATTCAAGATGATTGACTGATTCTTTATCGTGTCATGTCATACGCCGCCATGGCTTCGGGATGCTTGAGTGCACGGATGACTATTATGTTTTGTACTCATTAGTGCTCTGAGGGATAATTCGACTGACTGAGCATCCCAATCGGTGGTCAGCCATGCGGTCGACTGGACACTGTGCTAGCCTGAAATACAACTCATCATGGAAAATGATGGATTATAAGAAGCGTTCTACAGCCTGCAATTCTGGCCTTGTGATTGCTCATTGCAGGAACCTTCTCTTGGACAGCAGGGATGCTGCTAGGAGTGTAGCTCCACACGGTGTTGCTCTCACACTCGTAGGAACACTCAAGCTTCTCTGTCATTGCAATGTAGACGCCCCAGGAGAAGGTTTCTCTATCACAGGTACCAAGAGATATAACAACAGAAAGAAATTATAACCGAAGAAATAACAATATTTTAGTAAAAAAATAGAAAGCACTTGGGTCTAAAACCCCAACATCATAACCAGTTGAGGAAACTGAGAAATATGTCACAGTATATTCAGCATAAACCCAAAAATGGCTATTTTTCTTGCTGATTAGCATCCAGATACGGACTCCTTTGAGACACTAGCGTTGGCAGGTGTCCCAGTTTTTTTATAGTGCTTCCAGAAAAATGTCCTGGTTTTTAAACATATCCCCCTAATTGTTTTGCAATAGGAATCAAACACTGTATGCACCCTCCCCCGACTCTCGCATAAGAAGCGAACACAAGCGCCAACAACCCCCCACGTGCTGTCCCGGTTTTTTATTACTTGAACCTGGCAACCCTATGAGACACACAAATATAAGCAAACATGCAATATCCTTTTGAAACATTCATAATAATCTGCTATCTACCATCTTCTGCATACATTATGTTAGAGACTTCCCTGCTGTTTTGTCTAGTTTATAGCTGTTGGGACACTATTGTAGTGATCTAATGAGCAGAATTGTGTTCAAACACTGTGTCTTCATTGCCGAGACAGTAATACAACAGAAATGTCCCTGTACACACCACATTCCGAATTCCCTCGCTACTTTAACAACGCACTCGGAAGGCGTGAAAATAGTCTGCTGAAGGGGTGTAAGATAGCGATGAGTATTGCAGCGCACCTTGCGCAGGGTGTGAGATGGGTTCCATGATATTACCATATTTGTGGTGAAGAGCACTTCCTGTCACTAATGTATTTGCACAACAAACACAATGAGCTCCAATTTGGGAAAAGAGTGGAAAGTTTTGAAATGTTTTAGCGCCTGTGCCTTAATCACGACACCTCTTTTAGCTTGGAGCTGCGGCACCTGCTTTTGTCCCAGCCATCACTTCATCTCCCACCTCTCTGTTCTTTCTTTGTCTCTTTCTATCCGCCCGTCCTCTACTCTGCATGTGAAGTGTCCTCCCCTCTGTTTTGAAGCCTCATCACTGTCACGAACGAAACATCTTTAATAGAACTCTATGGCGGCTTCAAAGAGACACTCAAGCTCTTCATAACCACTTATCTGAGACTCAAGGGCGTTAAGGGTAGAGCTCGTATTAAAATTTGAGGACAAAGACATCTTAAGGAACATTATAAAGATGAAAATAAAGGACACATATTTACAAAACATCCTACAAATGCGCATCAGTGATTCCCTGAATGACACAATGGCTTCCTCAGATATAAAACCCTGACACAATAATACAAAGCAAATATTGTCCCTGCTTCCTGATGATCAAAGCCCAAGGTGTAACAAGAGCTCTTCATGCTTCAAGTATGGCTCAATTAACACCCACCATCATCCAGGACACAGTGGAGACCAACATCATGCAAGGGTTACTGATCAGACACAGCAGCACCAAGATATCACTGCTGGCTCCGTTAGAATGGCCCTTAACCACTCTGGTCCACAGATGACCATATTGCCTTAACCATCCCTGATCCAGGGGTGACCATACTGCCTTAACTCTCCCTGATCCAGGGGTGACCATACTGTCTTAACTCTCCCTGATCCAGGGGTGAGCATACTACCTTGACCCTCCCCGGTCCAGGGGAGACCATACTGCCTTAATCCTCCATGGTCTAGGGGTGACCATACTGCCTTAACCCATCCTGGTCCAGGTGAGACCATACTGCCTTAATCCTCCCTGGTCTAGGGGTGACCATACTGCCTAACTCTCTATTGTCCAGGGGTAACCATATTTCCTTAACCCTCCCTTGTCCAAGAGTGACCATATTGCCTTAACCCTTCCTGATCCAGGAGTAACTATACTGCCTTAACCCTCCCTGGTCCAGGAGTGATCATATTTTCTTAACTCTCCCTGATCCAGGGGTGACCATACTGCATTAACTCTCCCTTGTCCATAAGTGAGCATATTGTCTTAACCCTCCCTGATTCAGGGGTGACCATACTGCCTTGACCCTCCATTGTCCAGGGGTGACCATATTTCCTTAACCCTCTCTTATCTAGGGGTGACCATACTGCCTTAACCCTCGCTGGTCCAGGGGTGGTCCATTTAAAATTTTTAAGTCTTCTTATCATCAAATCATTATCTATATTCTCGAAGGTCATCTACACCCAACATTTTCTCACTTCTGTTCACTGATGCCTCAATTATCTCAATTATCAACACCTGCCAGAGACGGGTTTAGGAAGCAAGTGCAGAGTTTTACTTGCTTTTACTTGGGTAATGGTAACAACAAGGCAAGACCAACGTGGCACGTATGAGTGAAAGTTTGAGCATCCCGCAGTACCTCACACTGTCACCAGGGGCCACCAGAACACAGGAGTGAAAAGGACTACAGAAACTAATATGGCTCAATTCCTGGAGAACCGAGAGTGCGGTAAAATTATACCATGAATATACGCCTTCTACACAGAATCCTGGGAGCTGTAGTCAGGAGTAGTTCAAACAGAGCATTATCCTTACATGAGATATTATTTTGTGTTCTTTTAGTTCTTTTTATGTTGTTTCAGTGATTTTCTAAATTGGACATTTCAGGACAATCTGGCAACCTTGGATAATGTGGAAAACCTCAAAGCAAGTAACAAAAAACTAGCTGAACATAGTAGGATTTAGCATACAAGCATCACATATATCATTAACGTCCTCTGTGACATCATCATCAGTATCCATGGCCTTGAGGTGTTTCGGGCGCACATTAGCCAATGACGTGGATTTATTCTTCTCCAGATTTGCCAGAGGTTGAGTTTTCACTCCTGGGTGCTGAAGGATGGCACTTCAACGTGACCTTAAGCAGAACCTCCTCCGAGCTGATGATAGTGTTTAAGCCTGCAGTGTACACAGAGCTGTGATGTGTAAACCCGAGTGAAGACCATCTCACTCACTCACACACACACACACACACTCACACACTCACACATCACTCCTGTCTGTCACAACCTGAGTGAACTTCACAGAAATGGCTTCATCAGTGTAATTACAGTCTTCTGAGACCTAGAGCTGATCCTGATGGCTGGCTTAATGATATGTCTCCAACCTCCAAGGGTCTTACACACACACACACACACAGCCTGGTTTGAAACATCTTTATTACAACCACGAGTCTAAAAAAGTTGGGACAGAATGGACATAAAATGGACATAAAATCAAGACTCCGAGTCTGACAGGATAAAAAATGTTGATCAGAAAAAGACTAAAATGGCAGAAAGTGTGGCGTGTGGTCAATAATTCAGTGGCGTTGGTGAAGAGGAAGTCAGAACTTCAAGCACTGATGTGAGTCCAGAAAGATCACTCACTGTCTTCAGACACTTGGGATTGGGGAAGACAATGAGGATTTCTGTGGAAAAGTACGGAGCAGTTATGGATGTTTTATACAGAGATGTTGTAAATGTGCCTCTCGACTGCGAGTGAAGGAATTCCAGTTCTCAGGAAAGAGAGAGAGAGAGAGAGAGACGTGGTCAAGGACAATCTCCTGTAACTGTCCAGTACCAGAACAGAGAGTTAGAATCTTCATTATTATAGATAGTACACTGATGTTAGAGAAATGCGACACGAGTGCAGGATGTAACAGAATGCTGTATGTAACCAAATTAAATACAATATAATACAAAATGTATATTTATTTTATATATATATATATATATATATATATATTAGTGTTTTTATTAATCTTTTATCTATCTGTCTGTCTGTCTGTCTGTCTGTCTATCTATCTATCTATCTATCTATCTATCTATCAGTCTGTCTGTCTGTCTGTCTATCTCTATCTATCTATCTATCTATCTATCTATCTATCTATCTATCTATCTATCTATCTATCTTATGGCATTAGCAGATTCTCTTCTCCGTGTCAGACCCAGTGTTTGTTGAAGGCACCTAGAGTCAGTACACTGCCAGAGATGATCCTCCAGACACAATCCGAAATATTACAAGCTAGAAAATTCTTACCTCCCAAAATGTTCCGGAAACACACGCAGTCTACAAAGTTGGGGTTTGGGTGCGAATCACACTGGCAATCTTTTTGTCCCAAGCCCTCTACCTTGTCCATTAGTAATTCTATTCTTATTCTTATGTAAGAAGTGTGTGAATGTGTGTGTGTGTGTGTGTGTGTCACCTTACTTACATTTTTGGGTGTATTTTATCTTAGTGTTCCATGATTTTTGAGAAGAAATAAATTACTGCACTTCCGTGCTTATTCTGTGTTTTTTGTACAAGATGCCATGTCTTGCCTAGAGTGGGCAATCTCTCGGTCCCTAGCACTCTACCCTATCCATTTAGCCATGGCTGACCCCATAGTGTATATGAAGAGGCAGTGCAGTGATTAGAAATTATACTGGTTATTACTGACAAATGGCAGGAAACTGAGTGTCAGCCATTTTGTTTAGTAGTGGGAATTCTTTCCCCATTTTTCTTGGTATCCCTTTTTGGTTTTGTTTTGTTGTGCCATGACTGTTGTTGGCATTTTGTGCCCCATCTACATCGCAATGACCACGTTAAATGCTGAATGTTGCTGAATATAACTATTAATACAGTCTACTTGGGCCCCTAAAGAGGGCGGGGCTAAAAAATACATTTTGGTGAAACTGAACAATAAAGAAAAAATTTATTCATTTAATAATTATAATTTTATTTTATTCTTCCGGGTTACCTCAATATGGGTGGGGTTTGCCACTCAGCTACCTGGATGTAATTACAGTGTGGGTGGAGTTTATTTTTCTATACACCTCACACAATCCCTGGTGGCCAGACATGATGGACACCATCCGTTCCAATCCGTGGACTATTGATAGGTAGGTTTTGTTATTTGCGGACACTATGCCCCACACACCACACGCTACACGCTACACACCACACACACCACACGCTACACTAACTGTGAGGTCACATGTTTTCATGAGAGTGCTATTCTTTTTTTTTTTACCTCAATTCATCAAGGGCCCAGAAAAAAAGCAGATTTGCACTGGGATTGAATCTCAGACTTACTAATTCATCAACTCACCGACTGAGCTGCCAGTAACCACAGACAAATATTCAACTAGTTTGTCAATCCATCAATTACCTTCCGTTTACTTCACACGGGGCGGGTGACGGGCCAGTCAGACACTCTGGGCACCAACATAGACAGGGCGTTGCTTCATTGTAGGGCATGCACACAATCCCACACTGTGAGTCACTTTAGAGACACAAATCAACCGATGAAACCTGCATGTCTTTAGAATGCAGGAGTGAACCCGGGAAAACATGCAAACTCCACACAGAAATGGTTCGAGTACAATCTCGGGGTTCTCGAGATCTAGTGTCACTGAGAGGGAGAACCAGAAGAAACACGGACATGAAGAAATATCCACTCAGTTCAGTTCAGAGTTAACTGGCACTGTTCAGCTCACATATGGCACTGGGATAGAAGCTGTTTCTCAGGCTATTAATCCGTGATGTGATGGACCTGAATCATCTGCCAGGAGGCAACAGTTCAGACAGCTGATGTCCAGAGCTGAAAGAGGCTTTCAGGATTTTGGCTGCTTTTTAAAGTGCTTGTTACCGCTGAGATCATTAAACGGAAAATTAATGAAAGTATGATTTCAATCATAAAGATCCAGCAAGTGCATTCAAATATTTATAATCTGGTCACATTTCTCTTCCATGCCACCAGAGGGCAACCTCTTGTTAATTTATTTATTTTTATGGCAGTGGTAGCTCACTGGGATATTAGATTATGTCATATGCTGTCAGTGTTCTCTGATGATGTCCACTGTGGGATAGGAATAAGCTGAATGAACAATGCAATGTCCTGTCAGCCGCTGCAGAATTCGCTTCTTATGCTTTTCCAGCAGCTTGCTATAACCACTGAACTATCCAGACTGCAAGACTACTGACCCAAGTTTCACTGAACTATCCAGACTGCAATACTACTGACCCAAGGTTCACTGAACTATCCAAACTGCAAGACTACTGACCCAAGTTTCACTGCACTATCCGACCCCAGGTTCACTGCACTATCCAGTCTGCAAGACTACTGACCCAAGTTTCACTGCACTATCCAGACTGCAAGACTACTGACCCAAGGTTCACTGCATTATCCAGACTGCAAGACTACTGACCCAAAGATCACTGCACTATCCAGACTGCAAGACTACTGACCCAAGGTTCACTGAACTATCCAGACTGCAATACTACTGACCCAA
>JAOUQV010000004.1:12396521-12406627 GCA_028565295.1 Aspidoras spilotus | reverse complement strand
TGTGCAAGACTTGTATGTGTCATTCCCAAGACGAATTGACACTGTATTGGCCGCAAAAGGAGGCCCTACACCATACTGATAAATTATAGATAAATTACTGATTAAACCAGGTGTTTCAGTTTCATTGTCTAACCCCTGTGTATATATATATATATATATAGAGAGAGAGAGAGAGAGATTATTATTCATAGTAGTAGGCTGACTGTTAAAAAACAAACAAACAGATACAGTCTCGTTCCCTCTTTTCAGAGTTCAAGTTATGGATTCTATAGTAAATTTGTGTGCTGAAGAATGAAGATGTGTGTGTTAGACACTAAATGACCTCAGTGAACTTCAGGCAGCATTTGGGATTTTCCATACGAAGCCTTCTGATGGAATAACATTGTGGAAGCATAAAGGGGTGCAATCAGTCACTGCATCGCTTTTCTGACAGTCGTCAGTTAGGGGCCTGGGGTAATCTCATTTCTTTTATCATCAAGTATCACATTTCTTTGCCTTATTGGCTAAGTGCTGCACTGACGGAATTACCGGCAGAGAAATTGTCCCAAAAATACAGCCGTCTGATTTTGTTCCGCTTGCTCCTGCATGTCAGTCTCTGATTCATCTCCAGTTATGAATATTAGTCTTCAGCATTTTCACCCATTTTATGACGGAAACATTGTCCAACTGACAAAAATATGGGCAAAATATGACATACGTACAATACACTAAACAAAAACACTACAAATGCCAGACTGCTTTTCAGAATTCTGGTTCAGTGTCTACTATCATATTCCATCTGAACTTCAGGGACCATTAACTTCAAATAATTACACAACATAAAATCTTTTTACAGCTTCAGCTCCATGAAATATATTGGATTAAATTGATTCAATTTGAGGAATCACTTGTGCATCATACTAATAATTATCTGCTCATAATCTATTGCCGATGACAATATATTCTGTTTATCTCGACATATAGTGAGATCATTCTAGTCTTAATCTTAATTTTTAACCAAACAAAAAAAACTAATATTCGAACCACAGCACTTCCTATAAAATAATTATTGGCATTATAAACTCAGCACACTTTGGACCATGTTGCTAGATTTATCCTCAAGAAGACATAAATATGTGTCAGTTTGCAGTAGTCGATTCAGTATCTTTAACAACACCTCATTATTACTCTCCAAGACTGTCACTGTAGTCAGAAGATGGGCATGCACACCTCCCCTTCACTTGCATTCGCCTTTCGTTAACCCACATACACATTAAAGCCTCGGCAGTGTGCTTAAATCTTTTTTCTCTATAAATCCATGGTGAAAGACTAGCTATCAGCCACACTCGAGTGCTGGGTTTCCTTGCGAGGAGAGAAATGGTTTTGGCAGGGTAAGAATAGTTAAAGATGTCAGTCAGCATTTGGTTTCCTTCAGAAATCTTCATAGAAAAGACTTCTTTTAGAATTTACTTTAGAGTGTGACAGAAATCATTTTTTGGCAAACGTTTTCATGCAAAATATTGATGACTATGTAGTTGGATTGACGGTGAAGTCAATATGGGTCAATATGAATCAGCATTCCCTCACCACAATGCCAGCCCATGCTTACTAGTGCTTACTAGTGCTTACATGCTTACTTGATACTGGTTATTTGTCCCTAGGTATCAAAAGCATGCATGCTTCTTGTAAAAATAACTCCATTCATAATAAAAGCCTTTACACTGTGTGTGCCATTAATCTTTGTATGCAAAATCATGCCTTCTTGTTGTGACACTATAACTTCATCAGTAGTATCATAGTAATAAACATGTTGGACTACTGACCCACAAGTAATGAGTTCAAATCCCACCACTGTCAAGCTGCCTCTGCTGGGACCCAGAGCGAGGTTCTTAAGCGTCAACTTCTCCTTTGTATAAATTAGTTTAATGTAAGTCACTCTGGATAAGAGAATCTGTGAAATGCCATAAAATTTTAAAATTTCAACATGGTGGTTACAAAGAATTATTTCATAATTAGTAGTTACTTCATTAAAACATTCATTTCTTCATTACTGTCGTCAAAAAAAGGGATTTGAGCCGAGTATACAGCAACGTTCTACCAGTCTGTGGTAGCCAATGCCCTTCTTTATGCTGTGGTGTGTTGGGATGAAGGAATAATTTGGTGAGAAAAACCAGCTCTGATGTTGGTCTAGATTGTACAGTCTGGAGATACTGAGCCATAACCGTGGGAGCTGGGTAGTTCATTCAGTCATACACTCATTCAGTGTAAGAAAATAACCTTCTTTGTGGCAACTGCAATCTAAGTACAGGGGTTAGACAATGAAACTGAAACACCTGTCCTTTTAGTGTGGGAGGTTTTATGGCTAAATTGGACAAGCCTGGTGGCAAATCTTTATTAATTGTACATTGCACCAGTAAGAGCAGAGTGTGAAGGTTCAATTAGCAGGGTAAGAGCACAGTTTTGCTCAGTTTTATTGTCTAACCCCTGTATATAATAATAACTAATTATTACAACTGAGCATCAAGATCATCATACAACATACTGGAAGTCTTCTTATCCCGACTTTCTATAACACTATACTTTTTTGAAACATTACACACAGCTATTCAATTTCATTCTGTTCTATTATTCACTCATTCATACATTCATAATCTTCTGCTCAATTCACATGGGATCATGGGCTAGCCGGTGCCCACCAGGCAACTCTAGGTAAAAGGGCAGAAGCGATCGTAGACTGGTTCCACTCCATCATAGAGCACATACACACCCACACACCCACTTACAGTCACACACAAAGGGCCAATTCAGATAGACCAAGTAATCTAGCATGCATGTCTTTGGAATGCGGGGGGAAATTGGAGCACCCAGAAAAAACACATGTTAACACGGGGAAAACATGCAAACTCAACATAAAAATTTCATCCCATCCAGGGATCAAACCAGGGTCCTCCTTGCTTGTGAGGCGACAGTGTTACTCACTGTGCCACCGTGCCACCCTCTATTCTATTAAACTTCACTTAAAACCAACATCTACTTTTACTAATGACATGTGCTTTGTAGATGTATTTGAATTTTGTTCATTTATAAGTCTGAAGTTGGTTCAATACAATTAAAATCAATTTTACTTATAAAGCGCTTTTAACAATGGACATTGTCCCAAAGCAGCTTTACAGAAAATATTTTATTTCATATAAGCAAGAAGGTGGCGACGGCTACGGTGGCAAGAAAGTAAGAAACCTTGAGAGGATCCAGACTCATAGGGGAACTATCCTCATGTGGGTGATGTTATGCAATCTGTAAACATCTAATACATAATTCTATAATAACAATAATATATAACATTAATATAACTACAATAATATATCTGTAAGGGTCGCTGACATCTCCCGGTTCCTCCGCCGTATTCGGTGTAGCTCATCCGAAAGAGTCAAGAAATAAACTAAGGGAACGGCAATAAGGAGAGTTAAACATGATTCAATTCTCTGATGGTCAATTCAAACAAAAGTTGTGCAGAGAGCAAGCAGAAACTCCGGCAGACTAGCGCTAGGGCAGCATAACTACAGGGTAGAACCAGAAGGTGACACAGGTATGAGCGGACTATGAAGGATATGCTAGACCTAATAAATAAGTTTTGAGCCTAGACTTAAAGACTGAGATTGTGTCTGAGTCCTGAACACTAACAGGAAGACTATTCCATAGATGTGACTACTGCCACCTGCTGTAGTCCTCATAATACGAGGTATTAGCAAATAGCCTGCACCTTTTGATCGAAGTGGGAGTGGTGGATCATAAGAAACTAGAAGTTCACTAAGGTACTGTGGCGAGAGACCGTTAACTGATTTGTTAGTAAGCAAAAGTATTTTATAATCAGTACAAAATTTGACCGGTAGCCAGTGCAGTGTGGATAAGATAGGGGTAATGTGCTAATATTTCTGGGTCATAGTAAGGATTCTGGCCACTGCATTCTGGACTAACTGTAGTTTGTTTATAAGGTTGGTACCACCTGTCATGTCATCTGAGCTTTGAGTCAGCTATTTCCAATGCCCTCGGTCTCCTGTCACTTGTAGCAGTCTTCTAGCCTGATAATCCAGTCCACATTGTGATGTTGGCCATCCCTGTTGTTCTTAAGCTTCCACATCTTCTGATTCCCTTCACAAGTCAGGCATTACACTTCCTCCAATGAAGTCATATAGAAACCTCCTCACATAGGTTATGGTATTTGATATGGTTCAGTATCTCCATGTCTGTTCTGGCTATCTTCTAGACTTTCTCAGTGTTCATCATCTTTGTCCATGAGATTCTCAACAGCTTTCAAAGGCACTTGTTCTTAAAAGCCCAAATAGTCTTTCTTCTTCTTTCTTCAGTGTTCAGCCTTCACATCCATATGTGGCTACTCGCCAGACCTAGACTTTCATCAGCTTGGTGTTGATAATTATAGACAAATAAATAGATAAATATAGACCACTAGGAAACTAGTCGTAAATGGCATTAGACAAACCTGGTTGTGTAGCAAAAAGCATGGAAGGAGAATCTCGTAAACTATAGGAAAGCTCTTAGTGCCACTAGAACAAAATATAAATAAAAAAACAAAAATAAGCCCTAAAATGACCCCATGCTAGCTGTTAAATTATAGACCAATATCTAACCTTCCCTTCCTCTTCAAGATCCTAGAAAAGGTGCATAAACAAACTGCAGTTAGTTCAGAATTCAGGGGCCAGAATCCAGACTAGAACCAGAAAATATGAATATATCTCCCGTCTTATCCACACTGCACTGGCTACCGGTCAAATTTTGTATTGACTATGAAATACTTCTGCTCACTTATAAAGCAGTAAACAGACTTGCGCTACTTATAATCCACCATGCTCACTTCGATCGAAAGGTGCAGGCTATTTTCTGATACTTTGTATTATGCGTGCTACAGCAGGGTCAGTTAATTCTCTTATAGAGCCCCGTATCTATGCAATAGCCTTACAGTTTTATTTTTTTAGATTTAGACACAATCTCAGTCTTTAAGTCTAGGCTGAAAACTTATTTAGTTAGTCAATAATATCCTTCAATTTCCTTATAGTTCATGGCTCAGAGCTGGAGAATTCATGGTCATAGACTGTTTGGTGAACTGGGATGTTTGGATGCTGTTGCCCGACCACTCTCACAAGATCACCCAGGTTTGATGACGGTAGAGTGGTTGGCTGCTTCATGTCCCAGGGCTCCCTCATGTCTGTGTCACCTTCTGGTTCTACCCTGTAGTTATGCTGTCATAGTGCTAGTCTGCAGGCATTTCTTCTTTCTCTCTGCACAACTTGTTTTTGGAGTGACCATCATATCTAATTTTCCTTATCTCTTTCCCTTTCTCTTGTTTCTTTTTTTCTTAACTAGACATTATTCTATCACATTTTTTAGCAACTTTTCTTAAAATGCCCTTTGTGCTAGCATGTGACTTCACTCAACATAATACTGTGGTAATTGAGAATTAAGTAACAAGCTTGATAGATGGTAAAAGGGAAGAGATCTGATAATATGAACACAATAATGTTATACACTTCTAATCTAAATCAATACTCAATCAATACTCTTTTCCATACCTGTTTATGTAAGTAACTCTAGACAAGTGTGGGTTATAAGAAAGAGTGCATTAATGTTCCCATGATTTGCTTAGTAGCTACAGTATAACTGCTCTCTGATCCATGCTATTAATTGAACTTCATAAAATATATTGACCGATGACAATTAAAAACTTAAACAGCTCTTTGATATAAATAGCTAAAATATGCCATTAAATCAAGTAATACATTCTCATACAATACCCTATGTAGGTTTTTAGTTTGCTCGCACAGCGTACAGTGCTTTTCTATATTACTTCAGACAGATCTGCTAGACTTTGTCTGTACCCTCTGTCTTGGGAAGAATTCCAATGGTAGCAACAGCGTAGTTTCTAGTTTCACAATCAGATGTCACCACTGAACGAATTGGGCTATGGAACTATGGAGCTTAGAACAACGACTCGCAGGAATCCACCAGGGTGATCTGAATACTAGACTCATATGTGTTTCATTAGTTTTATCGTTTTTATTTTTATTAAAACGTATGTTTTATTGTGTTTCACTGTAAAACCTCTCAGTATTTTAGTAGATGACAAGTTAAGCATAATTTAGTTTATTCATGCTTTGGATTATTTTGTGTGTTTACTGCAATAAACCTCTATTGCTTTCCACCACCCTGACTGAGTCTGTATGACACCAAGCGTCTATGAGTATGATGTATGAAAATGCCATGATTGTTTTTATAATACATCACAATAGGCAGTTCTCACTTTACTGATAGCACTACATTAGACTTACAGTGAATATTTGCTGGAGCAAACTCAAGAGACACACCCAAGGAGAATAAATGTTATACATATTCATGTGAGTTAAAGACAGTATTCATGGGGTCTGCTAATGTGATGATTATAGGTTTTAAGTTGATTCACTCAAAGCACTACATTTAGAGCAAGCACACATTTTAAAAGAACATTTATAGAATCATGAATGGTAATTCAATAGGAGTATACTCACTATACAGAGTCCTACAAATTTGGATAAATAAGGCAAGTCAAAAAAAGACAAATACATTTTTTCACATATTCACCATAATTCTTGTCCATCTGTCAACAAGCTCTCATATTCCTCCATTTAAAAATGTTTCAAGCTGAGCTTTGCATCTTAAATGCACCACCTCGAATATTGTATAGGCAGATCCGTGGTATGTTTGAAATAAATTTGCCTCATAATCCATTATCATTTGTATATCCCACACTTGCGGACAGGCATCCAGATCATTTTTTATATCGGACACTTGTGCCACCTTCCTTGACATCCTTTATTCGTGCATACACACATTTCTTTGCAACAAAACACATTCTCTGATGCATATTTGCTTAAGACAACAAATTGCACCCTTAAACAACAAGGACTAATGAACCACTGCATGCTACTATTCTTTTGTGCAAAGTACAATTTGGGAAGTGATTTTTTTTCTTGTACCATAGTCAAAAATTAACTGATATAAGATATGCAACCAGAGACTGGGGGACAGCGACCTTGTATGGAAAGTGCAAATAAAATAGTGCATGCAACAAAAGTTATAATATAACCAGTGTGGGTTCATGTAGCAGATTATTTTTTATTTATTTAACATCATTAATGGCTATTACATGACTTGAAAATGGTTATATATCGATCACTATGTCACATTCATACAAGGAAATTTGGTATCTACTGACAGAAAACCCACATAGACACAGAGAGAACATAAAAGCTCCACAGAGAAAAGACCCAGGACCCCACGCACAGTTTAAACACCAGGTTGTTCTTTCTGTGAGGGAATGGCAGTACCAACTCCGCTACTGTTCAGTATTCCAATTGTGGATTTATTTACTCCTTTACATTATTTAATGATGGCTTACTCACATTAGCTTTTCCCTTTGAGAAGGCAAATGAAAAGAAATTTCACAATAGAGAGAGTCATTGCCTGACTCAGACAAAGAGGAAATCTGCCCACTAAGCAGAAAAAATTCAATTTAATGTGATAGACATCTGGACACATTGATCCATCATCTCAGTCAAATCAATTTCATCGGTTAACACAAGAAAAGAAATGAGCAGCTCAGGAAATTTGAGCAATTCAGCAGAGCTACAGTAATCTTCGAAGCACAACTGACTTGCAACTTTGCTTTGGCCCTGACATATGTAAGGAATACATCTTAAATTCAATATATTTCTTTTTGTATAAACCAATATAACTTTAGATACTGTAGCATTTTGTAAATGAAGTCATACCTTGTGAGTAAAGAATTGGAGGGCTTTTTCATAGGTTCTGGCAGTGCATCATAACTGAGACAAGACAGCACAACAGCATAACACAGCACAATGGCATAATGTAACTGGAAAGTGCAGTTCCTGCAGAAACTGCGATGTGTGTTGCCCCGGTGCATTCCTAAATAAATGTAGCAATTAAGCGTACGTGACCGTCATTTTAAATACAGCTGGAATTAAGACAATATCTCAAATGATGTGCCATTTTCATGACTCTAATGCTACTTTAATCAGAAATTCATGTTTTTATTCGTTTTACACATTTTATACATCATTTCTAGCCAATGCAGTTTTCTCCCCATCCTCCCTTATACTAACGTGTGTGTGGCTGTGTTACAGTGTATGACAGATGTTTAAATGCCTTATATCTCAAAAAAATTTACAATATACCAGTTTCTCTACTGATTTATATTAAAATGTTATAGCTAAATGAAAATTTAAATACAATTTGCGTTTAAAACAGAAGAAAATCAGCAGTCCCTAAGATTTAAAATTGAAATGTTTAAAGTTTTCTATGTGAAACAGTTACAATGTTACAAGACAGATTTTTTGAAAAGTTTTGATTAATTAAACAGGTCTCCTTCCCAGAGTGTAGCTAGCATGCTTTAATCTTGTATATAACAGAGTGTGAATTTTCCAGAGTGCTACAGAGTGAACGGAGAGTGCAAGATAATCTGTAATTTGACATAACACGAGGTCCAATCATTTCAAATTTTGTGTTTATAACTCAAAAATTGACTGAGTTATGGCGGTTTGAAAATCTCCACAATCTTCACAAAGTCAATGGGAAATTCATCCTATATATGAACACACACACTTCACACATACATTCTGATATGTGACCGTTCAAGTGGGTGGAATAATAATAAAAACAATAATTATTATTATAAAGCATATAAAGAACTATGTCTGTGTTTGCAACACGCATTAATACAAAGAGATTCACTCGAAAGAGGCCCTGAATATTGTGTTGCAACTCCCATTATGATAAAAAGAATCTGAAAAAAAAACACATACCTTGGCAAATGTGCAATTAATTGCATAGAACCTAAACCTTACAAACCGTAAGGGTTCTCTCAGAGGAAAATAAGAAGAACCGCAACCCATTGTGTTAAAAATTAATTCAGCTAATACACACACTCTTAAAGAAAAGGGTTCTCTAAGGGATTAATTAACAGCACCTTTCTGACAGAGTGAACAAAGAACACTTAAGTAAGTTGAATGTGTATTTAATAGACGTACAATATTATATAATAATATTCAAGGCCACTTTAGATTAAATCTCCCAGTATCACTGGTAACTTCTTACTTACATTTGAGGTTCTCAAAGCCCCAAATCAATACAAAGTCTCTGTTGTGACACACAAAACAACTTTTCCCGAATACTCATGAACATTTATTGAGACGAATAAGAATTTCCTTTGAAACACTGATATTTCATTGTCATGCAATTCATTTTAATCACAACTACAAAAACTCAGGGCTTATTATTCCTTCCCATTGTTTGATTTCTCCCATCATGAACAGAGTCATGAGGCATGTCCCACTTATCAGTCTTTTGCCTTTCTGTTTGGTTCATCTTGCAGCATATACGTAGCAGACCTATAATTAAGTTCATTTGTCTTGGAAAAAGAGAGCTGCAGCTTGATCAGCAGGCTAACCAGGGACTCTAAGTTTCCCTTCAGGGTCTCTTAAAGCCACCATGGAGCCTCCAAGGCTAGTCAGGATTAATGTGTCTGTGCCAGCTAAAATGGGCCACTACTAGAACAAAGGACGTTTGTAATTATTATGTGGAATAAGGAGGCTTATGTAACTGTGGTGTAATACTGAATTAAACCTCTTACTTCAGATTAGGGATTCTTACCTTTATCTGCTCCAAATATTTGTATTTAAACTGGTGATTTTATTTAATTTTATTCAAAAGTTAATCACCGAAAAAAAACGCAGATTAATCACCTGTTGTTGCCCTTTAACCCAGCGTATAAATTAACAGTTCTAGTAACTAAGATGATGGAGGCAAAGTAAACTGCACTACTTGAGCAGCTCATTAATGTTCATATAGTATAGGGTGGGCCATTTATAAAGATACATATAATATATAAATATATATATAATATATATACAGGGGTTGGACAATGAAACTTAAACACCTGTCATTTTAGTGTGGGAGGTTTCATGGCAAAATTGGACAAGTCTGGTGACCAATCTTCATTAATTGCACATTGCACCAGTAAGAGCAGAGTGTGAAGGTTCAATTAGCAGGGTAAGAGC
>JAOUQV010000004.1:11968092-11982995 GCA_028565295.1 Aspidoras spilotus | reverse complement strand
AAACGTATTCAAGTTAAGGATCTCAAATAAGCATTATCCCCGCATGTTCAAAACATAATGATATTCAATGGCAAAAAGAGGTATTATGTTATTTCTTATTTATTTATTTTTTTACTGTGGGCCAAAAGGTATTTAGTCATCCACTGACTGTGCAAGTTCTCCTACCAAGAAGGATGAGAGTTCTGTCATTTTCATCATAGGTTACACTTTAACTAATACAAAATGAGCAGAAAAAAATCCAGGAAATCACATTGTAGTAATTAAAAAGAATTTATTTGTAAATTATGGTGGAAAATAAGTATTTGGTCACTCACAAACATGCAAGGTTTCTGGCTCTCACAGACATGTAACAACTTCTTTAAGAAGCTCTTCTGTCCTCCACTTGTTACATGTATTAATGATGATGATGAAATTAAGTTTGTCAATCTGCCCTATGTACAAGTCTCTCAAAACATGACATGTAATGGCACCTGTTCGACCTCATCTTTCCAAGTAGGAGAACTTGCACAATCAGTGGCTGATTAAATACTTTTTGGCCCCACTATATGAATGCGAGGTAAGTTAACTGTTGTTAACTGTAGATTCTAATAGCATAAGTTTAAGAATTGTAGATTTTAGTAGCAGTCTTTTTTTGAAGGAGATAAGAGGCTCATACACAAAGTGTCCATCAATTCTATGGAAATATTAGTCTTTTTACAGATTTATATAAAAGAGCAGTTTCTTCAGTAAAAAGTTCATAAAGAGACCGTGTATTGAAGGAATCTTTTATTTTAACTCTCTGTCTAGCTCCACATAGGAAAAGTTCTAAGGGCAGAACTTCATTGTCTTGAATGTAAATGTCTTGATGATTATTTTGCAGCTGTATTTAAACTGTGTTTTATAGTGAAAGGTGTCTGGCAGGTTCTACATGTCGACTGATGTCTCCTTTGTGTTAATTTTGAGTGGTTGATTATGCATCTAGTGTAACCAACCTGGCCTAAGCACTGTTCCTGGTGGGCTCCTGGCTTGTTCTCGATCTTTGCGTGCATTTCATGGAGTTTGTTGGTGATCTGACTGTCCCAATTATTCAGATATTTTCGTTTAATATTAAGCCTGCAAAGATGTGGTCTTGTATTTGCCTGGCTAGTTGATATGCGTTAAATTAAACTAGAGGCTAAAAAAGGATATGAGAGAGATGGCCGGGACATGGTCTCGCATCTGGTCAATGGGGAGAATCCCACAGCAGATCATCTCAGCTTTGGTGGACACGAAGGAAGGCATGACCAGGCCAGGACAGTCACATAGGCAAAGACCAGCTTCAACAAACAATGTCTACAACAAACACACAATGATTTAATACTGATTTAAAGAGTGAGTATCTTTTTACATCAAGTATTTGACGTAGTACTTGAAACATGAACTGCAGAATAAAATTTTTTTTGGATAAATGAGTAAAAGTATGAGTAAAAAGAATTAAATTATTATTATTATTTTTTTTTTTTAAGTGTGGACTAAGCTCATACTAGATCACATTTAAATGTCTTCAATGTTAGCTATTTCAGTTAGATACCTGGCATTTTTTAAACCATAGGCATATTCAGTATTGATTGGGAGTAAATGTTTTTGCAGTGACTAAAAAATTAAGAGAATTTAATAAAAACATACCTGAAAATGCTTGGTGTGTCCAGGTGTTGCTGACACAGAGACTTTCTTGTTCCTAAAGATGGTGTTAATGGTGGAGCTTTTGCCAACGTTGGGATATCCAACCTGAAATAAGATCAGATCAAGGTGATGAAATGAATAGTGTGTGTGTATATAAAGGTTTTGTTCAAAGTAATAGCAGTGTGGTTAAGACAACGGTGGTAAAACGCTAAATCCACCTAATAGCACATTCTATATACACACAAAGGCACAGGCAGCACTGCTCATTCAATTCCAAATAATTAAGAAAACATGAACAAAATATACATTTTTAAAAAGAAAATGAGGAAAATATATTTAATTGGTCAGTCAAAAATATCAGTGTCTGCATATTCATTTATAAACTGGAATATTTATAGAATTAAAGGGAACTTTGTTTATAGATTTTTCATTTTTCTGTTAATCAGTGAACTAATATTTAGTTCAATAACCTTTATTTTTGATGATTGCTTTACAATGGAGTCAACTAACATCCATCCCAAGCTGAATGGACTACATTTCATGGTTCGTCTCCATTCTTGTGTTTTCCATGAAAAACAGAATTTTTGATGTCACTTCACAATTTTGGATTGAGGTCTGGGGTTTGGGCTGTTGCCCACTTCATAAGTGGCGAGTTTGAGGCCACCGTCTTTCTAAAACACCCATTTCAGGGACAACAATGCATCTTCCAGAATTTTAATATATACAAACTGGTCCATGGTGCTTGGTATGCGGAAAATGGGCCCAATTTCAAACTAAGAGCAACATCCTCACAACATTATGCATTTAGCTGACTTACAGCGTACCATGGCTTAAATTCACTGTTTACATGTCGACTAGGGCCTTTAGACTTTTATTTGTCCAGATTATGTTGCTGTACTTCTCTTTAAGTCAGTCTGCGTGTTCTTTAGCTAACTGTAACCTTTTCAACACATCTTTATTTCAGCAATGGTACTTTTTTGGAAGGTTTATGGATATAGTTTGTATTTATGTAGGCATCTTCAGATTGTTGCAGTACTCACAAAGCTTGTGAGTACTGCCCCCCCAATTACATTTTTTTCTGCACTTCATATGTTTTCCACCCCACTCCAATCAACATCTTGATCAGTATTTTTGTACTTCGGTTAAATGTCCAGAACAACCCATTTTACTCAGAGTAAGGGATAAAACCAGCAGGTTCAACATTCACAGCTCCCATAATGCCCGTACTTGACACCAGTTTCTACACAGAATGAATTACCTCAGTATTTGAACTCCACACTGATGTTAATTTGAACAGACCCATTTTATGAAATGAGACAATTACACCTTATTAGGAGCGTGTCATGAAATTTGATTCTGTTGGTTGCTTATTACGTGTCTACACCTAGTCATGAATTTTTGCTGTATATAAGACATGCTGTATTATTATTTTTTTCAGTAAATAAGTAATTAACACATTAGTGATGTTAGACTGCTATTATTTTGAACACAACTCTAAATTCTCTTATAAACACAATCTCACCAGTCCTACTGTTAGTTGTCCCTCCTTACACTTGGGCCCAGAATGTGCAGATTTAAACATTTCAAGCAGTTCATCTTTGCGCAGCAGATGGCTTGGGTTGTAAAAAGAAGCAGAATCGGAAGATCCTTCAGCCTTGACTTTTTCCTCTTCATCTCCTGATGCTTCAGAACAAGTCTGCCAGTCTGTTTCAGAAATACAGTCCACAAAACTCTCTATTGTGTCTGAGTCCTCATCATCAACGTCCTCTTCATTTCTTTCCAGTGAAGGCTCTGGTCTGACGAGAACTGATGTGCTTGCTGTGGCTCCTATACATTCTGTATCACTTATCTCCTCAAGGTCATCCAGTTCTTCTCCCTTTTAACAAAAAAGCAGTTGATAATCACAGGGTGATTTATAGCCATACATTTTTAACTGCCCATTATAAACTTACCACAGCTTTCAATATAACAAGACATTTTTATTCTGGCTAATCTGTATTCTAGTTAACATTAAAGAAACTAAGCTTTGCAGTTGACTGATTATTGTTCCCTGCGTATTTCTGTACTTCCTGCTGCCTTTAGGTCATCCTGCAACTCTTTTCATATAACTGGTGGTTTCACTCTTACCGTTCTTCCATCTGTAGCCTAAGATCTCAATGTATATTCTGGCACAGCAGTGTTTATGGGAACTTTTGATCATCTTTCCAGAATCGCATTTGAGGTCACATACTGTTGTTGGGCAAGAGGGACTGGCTCTCAGTCTCTGCTTTAATTCATCAAAAAATGTTCTATCAGGTTAAGGTCAGAAATTTATGCAGGCCAGTCAAGTTTATCCACACCAGACTCCATGTCTTTATGGACCTTGCTTTGTGCACAGTCATGCAGAAGTGGCCAGTTCCAAACCTCTACCATAAAGTTGGGAGCATGAAATTGTCCAAAATGTCTTGGTATGCTGAAGCATTCATACACCTGTGGCCACGGAAGTGATTTGAACACCTGATTCCGATAATTTGAATGAGTGAGCAAATACTTTTATAAATATAGTGTATATTATTTTTATGCAAAATTTATTTGTAGGTTTTTAACAGAGGGTCCAAATACTTTCTTACTTTACTTCTTTTATTTAAATATATATTTTTTCTTTATTTTTGGTTTGCTGTCCTTTGTGGCAGTACCTGGTGATGGTAGGACAAGCCGATTGTCTGGCTATTCCCCAGAGTGCAGAACTAAATATAGCTGTTCATGGCACAGCATGTGGACAAAGACTGTTTGCTTTGTAACCGGAAGAATGTGCACCAGCGTACTGATTACCTCTGGATTTGACGTTGAGCTTGACTTTTCACCGGTTTTGTTTTCCTCCTATGAGGACAGGGACTATTTACCAACTTGGTACTCCCTGAAATCAGAGGATCTTTCACAGGTTGCTGGTCGACCCGGTCCCTAGTGCTTCCACTGCTGAGAGCTCTCTAATGCCTATACTCCTGCTTTTGTCATTTTTTCTTGTTAACTGTAAACCTTGGGTTGCTGAAAGGCGTTATGTAAATTGAAATTATTATTTTTTATTTTTTTACATGTTTTTGAAAATAAAATATTTTAAATTAATACAATGATAAAATTTGAAATTGTGTAAGTTTGAGGACATTTAAAATAAGAACAAATAAAAGTACTTATTAAATCACTCTTGTATATACCTTTTCTTCAGCTTCTAACCGCTGTGCCTCGGCGAGTGCAGACCAAAACACTGCCCGGATGCCTTCCGTTTGAAAATGCTTAGCCCAGGCACAACGCTGTTCTTGGGTTAGCAGATCCGCCTTATTCAACAGTAACATGTTCACCTTGTGACTAGAGACCTCTTTAACATATTTCTCCTGAAAGATATGTAAAAACAATATTGTGCTCCAAGAATGACTTTTTAAAAATAAAATAAAATTAAAATGATAAAATAAAATCTGTGCATACCAAATCAGGGCAGCGGAACAGCAAAGGGTTTCGGGCATCAACTATTTGAATCACAACATCACTAGAGAGAAAACTTTGTTACTTTTTTTTTTTAAGTTGATTCAGAGCATCGCTATAAATGCCCTCCTGTAATATATTTTTATTTTATACACTCAATGGCCACTTTATTAGGTACACCTTGCTAGTAAGTATTTGGACTTTGTCTTGCCTTCCAAACTGCCTTAAAATCACCTTCTGATGCTAGGTTTGCACTTCAGCAAATTGTGTTGATCACCTCTTGCGGACATGTGACTGGCTGATTTGATATTTGCGTTTACAAGAAGTTTAAATAAGTGGCGAGTGAGTGTAGAACATGGCCAAAATCACACTAGCCAAGTACCTTCTTTCGATAACTCTCCAAAGCTGTCTCCAAAAATCCAAGTTTCTCTCAAACGGGGTAAGAATGAGCTTCTGTTCCTCCTCTAACCTTAAACACCAAAAAGAGGCAAAGTAATTTTTATTAGCAAAATGCAGTTTAATAAAGAAGTGATAAACAGACTAAACATAAATGTGGTCCCTCACCTTGCTAATTCTCGTCTCCATGTCAGGAAGCTGTCTCTTTCGGCTTGCTGGAGAATCTCAGGGCTTGTGTTCTTATCCCATTGTGGTCTGAAATGAAAGAAAATGTTTAGCAAAAAAATAAAGAAATGAGAAGACGTGAGAAAACATTCCACTACAAAGCATTTACAGGAATCTCTCATACACTCTGATTGTTGCCATCTCTATAATAATACAATGAATTATTTGCTTGTCAAAAGTACTTTTTATATAATGTGCATGTCAGCTTTTTTTTTTTTTTTTAAAGACATTCCTTTTTTCTGGATTTATACAGTGTCTAAGAATTTAGACAAGCTACATGCTTACACTTTTTAAATGCTAACCTCGTTATAAGATCCTAACTGCTTAAACATCATGCCCATATTTAGATCCTTTGCAAGCTTCTGCACAATTTTAAGAACACAATTTTCTAGAATGAAGCTAAGATGATACTAACCAGTCAGGTTTGGTTTGTATGACCTCAAGGTTACTTCAATAAGCCCTGACTTGAATACTCCAACACCTTTGCAATAAAAAAAGAACACTGACTGAACCCCATACCTGCTTTGCATAGCCCGACTTCACTAATGCTCTTGACTAAATTAACAAAAATTTCCAAACCCATGCTCTAAAATGTATAAGTTAATTTTTCTCAGAAAAATTTGCACCAGCAAAGGGACTCTAAATCTGGAATAGCATGTTCAACGTGCACATATAGAAACAATAGTCAGGTGTCCCTAGATGTTTTACTATACTGTATAGTACATGTTTAAACATCCAATGATGGTATTAAATAATGTCCATTCTAAATCCTTAACCAGAACATTGCTGTCCTGTTTCAAACTGCACACATGAACCCAAATGCATGCATTTTAATAATAAATATTTACACTACTTCTATAATAATTCTCCAAATGATTACATGAATATTACCTTCGTGGGATGCGGAGGAACTGTCTGTTGTCTTCGTGGAGTTTTTTTAATCTCTTGGATTCCTCAGATGTCAGTAGGCCAGTCCTAGATTCCGCTGGTACAAATCTGATGTTCAGTTTCTCTGAAACATTAAAGCTCATGCTAGTGAGATGCCCTGAACTTCACCAAAACGTCTGGATACAGGAAAGTTCAAAAGAAGCTACCTGCAGTAAATTCTGTTCCTGCAAGCTCAGCTGTGGCCAGAAAATCATCCAAAGCGCTCTGCTCCGTTACAGACTGCAAGTTAAGTCGACCCCAGTCATAGCCATCATTCAGTTCACTGGTGTGGAGCTGGTGAGGAACACCAAACCAGATTAATGTGTCAGTCATGTGTTACATTCATATTATAAACTATAACATAAACTAATTTTATTAAATAATGAGGCAACAGTCCTACCCACTGAGCCACCATGCCATTTATTAAGCGTCTAAGGCCCCTACACGGTTACCATAACATACATATAAGCAGACCATTACATGCAATGATATTCCAGAAGAGATTACTGAGAGGAAATGGTAATTAATTGTCAAAATAGTTAAATCAGTGATATAAAAATACAAACATATATAGAGTAAACAGATAAACCCGTCATGGCTTTTGTACATATTTCTTGCATTTCTTACATATCCATAACCATCATTACCAATCTGAACACGGCTAACTACTGTAGCTAGCTCATTAGCAACGACAAGAAGTTAGGTAATTAAATGTAATCCCGCGATGGTCCCGTTAGTTTTGTACCCATGTGTCGTTTCTTCTGTGTCCTCGGGACGCATTCAGTCTCTCCTTCATTAAAGCTCTTCCTAAACAGGTAACGTCTCCATGGGCCTTCTTCTTTCCCATCCTGACGCGTGTGTAAATCCCTAATACTTTCTCAAAGTACGACACCAAGAGCCTCATGCGTCTGATAGAATCCCCGCATGTTTCCTTGTTGTAAACAAAGTGCACTAAATAGGGTGCACGTAATGCCGCTTCCTATGCAGTGTAGGGCACCTATAAAGGCGGGGTTAATTAATTTAGGATTCCAAGGAAGTTGTGTGGGATGATCCAAGTTGACATATAGAGAGCGTTTGTATAGACGTACATATAAAAACTACAAAATAAAGGATATCTAATATATTTTAAGTAAATCGAATTACTTTTTTAATTTAAGTAAGAATAAATAATAAAACACCAAGAGAAATAAAAGAAATATAAACAACATTTGGTTGCGTCTTACGTGTCATGGTTAAAGCTGTCGTTTAAAAACCTACCCCAGTTTAATGGTTCCGGATTACGAATGTGGCACAAATCAAAACAAAATGCTAGAACATGTGTCAGTTTGTAATGCCTGTGACACGCTGTTGCGACCCTTGGTGGAAAGAAAAATCCGAAATATAAAAAATATATATTATACATAACATTTTATATCTAATATTTTTAACAATTATGTTTGAATTATCCAGTAAAATGTTTTATAGAGCCAAACATTACATTTTAAAAGAAAAAAATACAGTGGAATGTAGGTAAAGACTGCAAAATATTATGAACGCCCTTTATATCGAAATAAAAATAACACTGATGGGTGTTGCAAAAAAGAAGCAAGTGTAACAGTCTCAATAAGTCTGATAATAAAACACATAAAAAAAACCAAGATTGCTAGATAAAAATAAACACATAAGTGCATAAAATAGTAATAATTTATAATGTAAGTCAGTGTTTGGTGTGCTTTTTTATTCAAAATGATTTGCCATGTAACATTTTTGCAGTTGTGTAAATTATTTACTTATCTATCAACAACTCAAAACCAATAGATGGCAGCATTATCAAAAATAAAATAAAAAACCCCATAATCATAATATAAATGCCACACAACAGCGATTCGTGAGCTCAACATCTAGTGAGACAATTTAGAGGAGACATTAAAATTGTGTGAGACATTAAAATCTTAGTGCGACAAAAAATCCTCTTGCTGTAGCTTTGAACACCTCGTCATAATGCTTGATGAACTCTAGAATGTTTGATTATTTTTAACATAGTTGAATCGTTACAGAAAACCAGAGCAGTAAAGATGATGAGTAAGATGCATTTGTTTTGCATTTCTATTATATATTGTTGCAGACACAGAGATATATTTAACAGGCAGACTACCACTGAGTGCTTTTTCTGGTTCGTTCCGGACATCACACCAAGACCCCAGACATTTACCCCCCTGATGGTCTAAGTTGGTTTAGCCCAGTGTATTATTAAAGGAGCCTGTTCTGTGTGCAGCAGTTATTCGACGGGCTTTGTTGAGATGGAGCGAGAGTGGGTCAGCTGATAAATATTTATCCTGTTATGTTAAGGAAGTGAGTATTCGGACATATTGTTAATGTAACGAATTTCTGACTTACGCGTTTGTATCTGGCGTTTAGATCCAGTAGGACAGATCTTCTTGCTGTACTTTTATCGTCCTTTGCATAGCTAAACTATAATGTTGCCTTGGAAGAAGAACAAGTTTGACCTGATAGAGGAAGACAAGCAGTCAAAGCACAAGGGCTACGCGGTGAGTCTGAACTACTCTGCGCTCACTACGTTGGCCAAGGCGTGTCCGGAGAGCGCACTGAACCGCGTCGGCAGCATGTTTAAATCAAAGAGAAAAAAGGTGAAAATCACGAGCGAGGACCCCACGTACACGGTGCTGTATTTAGGCAACGCCACCACAATCCAATCCAAGGGTGAAGGGTGCACGGACGTGGCAGTGAACAAAATCTGGAACAAGAGTGAAATGGGTAAGACTGGCACTAAGATGCAGCTGACGGTGAGCTCAAATGGCGTACGCATGGTACACGTGGACGAGCAAGCGCGCAGACCTGGACATCTTTACCTCCTGCACCGGATCACCTACTGCGTTGCTGATCCAAGCCTGCCCAGGATCTTCGCCTGGATCTACCGGCACGAGATGAAGCACAAGGCGGTGATGTTGCGCTGCCATGCGGTGCTCGTGTCCCGGCCGGAGAAAGCGAAAGCCATGGCGCTGTTGCTGTATCAGACCTCAGCCACAGCGCTGGCCGAGTTCAAGAGACTTAAACGGCGCGACGACGCAAGGCACCAGCAGCAGCTTCTGATTGGCGATCAGACCATCCCTCTCGTACCACTACGAAAGTTGCTGAACGCCCAGTGCTGCTACAAGCCTCCCGTGGAGCGAAGCAGGAGCGCTCCTAAGCTTGGTTCCATTACCGAGGACCTTCTTGGGGAGGAAGCCGAAGAAAAAGCCACGCAGTTTGAATGCGAGGATGTGCTGGACACGGACGATGAGCGCACAAGCACTGAGAAACCCGGACTGTGCCAGCTTATTAACGACTTGGGGGAGATGGGCATCGGGAACGACGTGCGGACTCTTAAAGCCGACCTCAGGGTGACTAGGCTGCTGTCTGGTGAGAGCACAAGTAGCGAGTCGTCTATAGAGAACATTCGCAACCATGCGCTGGTGTCCGAAGATACCGACGAGCGCAAAACGCCTGAAGTCGGATGAACTCCGGCGTGAAGAGTGTTATTGTCCGGTCTATTTATGGAGAATTTTCATATGTAGACTACGTGTAATCCGTTCACTTGAAAGCGCTCGTGCGCCATGCAGGTTTGTGAATCCTACTTTGTGCTGAATGAACCAGCCATGTGTCCATTCCCAATTTTTCAAAAGTTGCTGCTTATTAAACTTGTCAAAGATTTTGCTTCTGGAAAAAACCCAAACTATATTTACCGAGTTAATACCTTAAATGTGGAGTCATGCCATTTTCGAACATGGCAAACGTTATATACTGGCACAAAAAGGCAAATCGCCTTATTGCTTACATATACTTACGATTAATGCAGATAAAAACAGAATTTCTGTTGTAAATAATCATCTTGAAATCCTTGAATAATTGTGCAGGTTTTTATTGGGGGAAGTCTGAAACCTTGCAGGTTGATATGGAAGAAATGAAATGAGTGTAATGTCATGGGAAGACATGCCATGTTTATTTGCTATAACAGGACTGATTCATTGTGATTGTTGGCTAAAGTTTAATTTACATGTGGTCTGAAACCCAGATGCAGAGTAAATGAACCAAGTAAAGCTGGAGAAAAGAGTAATGCACAATATAAATTCTCTATCTCTCGTTCTCGGTTTAATTTTTTTTTTAGGATTTGTTTAGCCAAGTCATTTTCCCCAAAGGGGAAACAACAGCCCCCACTTTAAATAATTATCTATTCAGGACATTCCGTTTATTTTTATTTGCACTGTTGCACTTCATTATTTTAATGATAAAATATACAGAATTGTTTCTATTTTGATGTTCTTAATTCATTATTTTTGCTGTGCAAAAGAGAAAATAATATCTAATGTACTGAGATTGTTTCTATTTTTTAAAAGAGATTCATAAAAGTTAATTGTCTTTGTGTATCATGAATAAAATGACCAATAAAAACACTTAACATCTTTTACAGGTTTTGATTAATTACCTGTAATTCAAACCAGTGTGTGTGTATATAAACTACATATTTAATGGAGGGTACAGAGCTGGCCATGACTTGTTTTTGGAGGTACTCCCTGTCTCACTCAAACATACGTAGCTGACTAACCAATCTGAATTTTTAACAGATGCTGTGGGTCACTTATGCACCGCAAAGCCGAAAATTGCAAACTATACTATAAAAAGGTTTTTCTGTGAGAATTTATCTACATTTCCCTGAGTGAGTCTTATTTACTGGCACCAGTGAGACAAGGTCTAGTTAAAAAACATATATGGATGCTAACATTAACATTCCAGGCAGAGCTACGCCATCTTGCTGTGGTGGCACAAAATCTATACACGGAGATCATGAAAAACAGTATGCAACATTTTTTTGAAAGTTATTTGATGGATAAAATATATCTGAGAGTCACACTCGTGTCCTGTTTGTGATTTTCCATCCGTCACAGGAATCCGTCACAGACACTCAGCAATTTGCACTATGACACTGGTCAGTTTCCACATACTGTGTGTATTAACTTGAAATCTCCGATTGCAGAAGATAAACTGCTTTATCTATTTACACATGGTGCTATTTTTTTCACAAACTGCTTGGGGCCCCAAGAAAGCTAAGGGTCCCTGAAAGCTGAAAACTTTAAACTGGTGAGCTGCTAGGAAAAAAAACAGGAGCATGAGCAAATATGGTTTGCTTTCTCTGGGCTGCAATAGCTGACAAGATATTAAAATGATTAGTCAGCTTATGCCTATCCTACAGATCACATTTATGCAGACACCAATTGCGATGAAGGGGTGTGATATGAAATAATTATGATGATGCATGATGTATACAGACTCTAGAATTGCCTCTATACATTATTCTTGACTTTAAACATTCCATATTTATTATCAGTTTAATGGGCAAAACAGATCAGTCAAGACAGACATTTTACGGAATAGACATAGATCTCTAATGCCAGCTTCTTTCACAGTGAGAGTACTTGTGTTAAATTATTAGATACTGCGTAATTGAAATTTAAGTGCCAAAAGTCACTAAGGGGCAGTAATGTCTTAATGGTTAAAACTTTACTGGACAGAAGGTTGTAGTTCAAGCTCCTGCACTGCCAAGCTGCTACTGCTGGGCCCGTAGGTCATACTATAAACCATCTAAGTTTGTGTATGTCACTCACAATTATGGGTATTTAAAAAATGACAATGTTCTGACAGAAATCTTTCGACTTTTCCCTTTTACCAGGGGTTGCCACAATGTTTGCCATCTGGCAATGTTTTATGACGGTGCCATTCCTGACGCAACCCTATCCCCTCTGGGCTTAGGATAGGACAATGTAGCTTCTCTAATTAACCCATCATGTATGTCTTTGAAAAGCGAGAGGAAACCGGAGTACCCAGAGAAAACCAGCGCGAACACTGGGAGAACAAACTTCAAACAGAAAGTCGTCCCACCCGGGACTCAAACCCGGGATCTTCTTGCTGTGAGGCCATGGCACTATCCACTGCGCCACCGTGCCACTCAAAAATAAATATTCACTCAAAAATAAATAATAAAATGTATACATTTTGAGATTTTAGAACAGATGTTAAGACTTGGTATTGCTACTTACACTACAGGGTGGGCTATTTATATGGATACATACAGAGATACACACACACACACACATATATATATATATATCCATATAAATGGCCCACCCTATATACTCAGCTTTAAAAATAAGTGTATACTGTAGCTGTAAAGTCTCAGTCATCGCAAGTCTCCCGGAATCTAGAACGATGCAGCCTTAGGCCCGTTGCGATGAGAGCAAGCAAACCAAGCAATTGCCTGGCCAGACAAGAACAGGATAAGAATTAAATACAGCGACAAACTGTATGAGTGACCCAGTCAGGAAGCATTAAGCGAAAGAAGAGAAAGGAAGAAGAACAAACAAAAATACAGGACAGTGGTAAGTGGATTTTTCGGGTGTAGAGGTTGGGGGGCCCCAAAATTCCTTGAAACGGCCCTGTGTAGACAACATTTTACCCTGACCACGTGTTTGGAAAGTGAGGGCAAGGGAGAGAAAAACATACTTGCATATTTATAAAGAGCATGCAAATCATGGAGTGTTCTGTTTGGCCTGCAAAGAGTCTGTCAGTCAGCCAATCAGGTTTTAATATGGGCGAATTATGACATGCGTTCATGAGAGAAATGAGAGAACTTCCTTTATTCTTTGGTGTGTGCGAGAGAAAAAAAATATATGTTGTGGTCTGTGTGGGGAAACCATACTGTGACCATACTAATCACTATTTACAAAAAAAAATTGTGACCCGTGACCCTAAAACTACTAAAACTACTAAAACTACTAAAACTACTAAAAGCAGGTATAGAATTTTTTCTATACTATGTGACCCCACAAAGTGCTGTTTGTTGGACTATATTGTAAGCATTACTTATGCCCATGTGTGGTTGCCTATGCTTGGTCCAGCTTGAAGAACCACAACCCATTTCTTCTATTGTGTTGCAAATGAATTCAATGAAATCACGCACTCTTAAAGAAAAATGTCCCCTATGTACTATACAAGATTAAAACATTCTGATATACTTAACACTAAAGCAAGATAATGCGTGTTTAATAAATATGTACAAAATGATGTAATTCACTCTTACCAACCTTGTGCAGGTCTACAAGTTTCTTCCTGGTGTCCTTAGACAGCTCTTCCGCCTTGGCCATGGTTGAGTTTGTAGTCTGACTCTTTGAGGCTAGGGACAAGTGCTTTTATACAGATAACGAGGTTAATCATGTGTCATTAATACATGTAATGAGTGGACGACAGAAGAGATTCTTAAAAAAAGATGATACAGGTCTGTGAGAGCCAGATATTCTGACCAAATACTTATTTTCCACCATAATTTACAAATAAATTCTATAATAATCCTACAATGTGCTTGTAATGTGACTAAATCCTTTTGGCCCTACTGTATAACTTATCTTTCCAGTTGTGACGTGGAATCGAAGAAGCACTATATCACATGTAAATAAATATCTCCAGCTTTCTGAGAGATTCTACAGATATATTGTAGTCAGTGGCAGCTAGTGGTTTTTAAACAAGGGACGCAGATCTTGAATATTAATTGTATATAAACAAATGAAATAATTATACATGGCTTCATTGAGAGGCATGGTGATAAGTACCTTCTCTTTACCATCATAGTTCCATGATAGAAAAGGAAAACTATGAAATGGCTTTGACAAAATCAGATCAACAACCCTATAGCATTGTCTGTCAGTAAACAGAGCTTGCTAGCTAGCCTTTTGGCTAGTTTTCCTGTCTTTAAGATCTTTTTGAAATTAGCAAACAAACTTGACAAAAATGAAACAAGGAACAAACCTGGGAATGAAAATGTAAGCGTTATTTTCAATAGAATATGTACAAATGATGATACTGAGCAATATCAGTAGCAATTAATACTATGCTACTATTCTAAGTGTTGTTACAAAATGCTGTTAATCAACAGAAGGTTCAGCCACTCTAACAGTTCTCCCAATAATAATGGAGAGTACAGAATCCAATCCAGCACATTGCCCATTTACTCCCAGAGATGCTGAGTTTCCCCAAAAGTGACATCTTTGGAGCGTTTGTCCAGTGAATGTTTTTCTCTACAGCACTAAAGGCAAAGTCATTCTGAAGTCCCATGTCCACTAAAGCTGCGTTCTCATAGAATGCATCAACATAGGAACATATACAGGGGTTAGACAATGAAACTGAAACACCTGTCATTTTAGTGTGGGAGGTTTCATGGCTAAATTGGACAA
>JAOUQV010000004.1:11848008-11860820 GCA_028565295.1 Aspidoras spilotus | reverse complement strand
GACAGAGTGAGGTGGAAAAGACTGACACGCTGTGGCAACCCCTGATAAAAGGGAGAGGCCGAAAGAAGAAGAAAGAATAGAGATATGTATAACTCCCTACTATGCACCCAACATTCTCCAATACACTAAAGTGTGTAATCAGCCAGCAGATGTATATGATCTAAAATTGATCACATATGTGATTTTTCCACAAAAAAGCCCCCACCAGCTGGAAGCATTCAGTAATCACTGAAGACAAAATGGCATAAACCCGGCATTTAAAAACCGGAATTTCATTAATTCTGCATTTCTTTTATGTGATTATTAATAATATCATTTAAAAAAATAAAAAATATTTGTTTGGGAGCGCATACATAAAGTGGATATGACGCTCACTAGCTGCTTTATGTTAAATTGCATGTTAACACAAATATCTAATTGGCCAATCACATGGCTGTAATAAAGCATTTAGTAGATGATTTAGAGATGGTTAATAAAACTTGCAGAAAATGTTGTGATTCGATTGAGATTTTCATGCACAAACATTTAAAGGTTTTCAGAGCAGGGTCTGATAAAGCGATAATATCCAGTTAATGGCAGTTGTGTGGACGAAAATGTCTTGGTTGGCATTGGAAGATAACTCAGATAACCAATAATCTTTGTTGAAAGTATCAATTAAAGCGGTTCTGAAAGCAAAATCAGGTCCATCCTAGGACTAGCAAGGTTTACGTAATAAAGTGGCAGGTGAGCATGTAAATAGTCCAATCAGAAATCTGAGTAATTCCAATAAACTGCTAACTGAATTACACAAGTAAAAACAAAAATATGATATTGTTGTGCCATTAATATGCACACCCTTAAAATAACACATTATTACAAATATATTTGTCAAAGCCCCTTGTATCTACATTATTTAGTCTTTTTGTACAAGTCCATTAGCATGTTATACTTTTCACATTTGCCAACTGTTGGCTACCAGACTGTGAGGACGTCTCCTCTGCACAGCCGTCTTCAGGTCACCCTGCAGATTTTAAATTAGTTTCAGCTCATGGGTTGGAACATAACAAAACGTTGAGATTATTTCAGTGAAGTCATTCTTCTGCTGAAAGGTGTATTTTTCATTTCATCTTCATCATTTTGCAGGAAGATAGTGCCAAAATACATTATTTAACTGTATATACGTACAGTTACAGTCCCACTTCCAGCTAAACAAAACACCTCCAAAGGATAATGCTGCTACCACCATGCTTCGGTATGGGCATGTTTGTCTTCTGGTGATGATCAAACATACCTTTTAGAGTTATGGCCAAAAAAAAAATTGGTCCCACTGGGCAATTACACATTTTTCCAAAATGCTTTTGGAAGACTTGACTTTAGGCATTCAGTCTGCCAACCTAGCCCACAGCCCTGTCATATGAAGAAGATATTCTGGTCACATGAAGTACACAACCAGTACCTGTCAAGAATTCGTGCAGTTCCTTTGTGGTTGTTGTAGGTCTTTGATCTGCCTCCTGAACCAGTTGTATATTGCGTTCGTCAGTTTTTGAGGGATGTCCAGTTCTTGGTAATGTTTAATTTCTTGATGAAAATTATCGTGTTCCATTATATATATAATACATTTGAAGTTTTTTTTACTGTACTATTCTTCTTCTTCTGATACATTTCAATGATGAGCACCTGTTGATTTATTGTAAGCACTGTTTATTTGGTGTATGTCTAAGTAAAACTCAAAAAAATCTTAAAAGAACAGGTGAAGTCACTATATGGATGACAGGTTGCAGGTGTGTACAAACTATTAGATGGCAGGTTGGAGGTGTGTACTGACAATTATCAGAGGTCAGGTCGAACGTGATTGGATTATTCTGCACACATCTACATTCCCGATTACAAAAGGATGTACTTAATGACTTAATGTACCACATTAAGCAGTTTTAGACAGTGGTAGCTCAGTGGTTAGGGCGTTGGACTCCTGATCTTACCCTGATTGGTAGAAGTAATTAGAGAGAGAGAGAGAGAGAGATTATTATTATTATTATTATTATTATCTCTCATTATTATTCCCAAAGGAAATTGTGTGAATGCTAAATGATGCAAATGTATTAAAGGTGCATTAAACATCTCAACAATGCTAGTTTGTTTTCCAATATAAATGCTCAGATTGTAGCGAGATAAACACACACCTTAGTCTGATTTCTTTACAACACGAAAACCTGGCGCTTTAACAGGGGTGTGTCGATTTCTCCAGCAGGATAACCGAACGATCGAACAATAAAGAAAAAGAAAGGAAATATATAATCCAAAGTAAAGGACGCCACCTACCTGTACCGAAGGCTTTGGCCACGAGCCATGTGAGACTTGCGCGGATTTTTGCTTTGTTAAAATCATAGTGGTCCGAAGATTTAATTGTAGGAACAAGGAAAGTCTTTTTCCAGGGGTTGACCTGGCTCAGATCCCCCATTTTCACACGCCGGGAGGGTCAACTGGAGGCGCCGTGCTTTACAGCTCAGAGGCGGGCGATGATGATGATGACATCCTCCCGAAGGAATTCAGCGCTCCAAAATGCATATATATATTCATCTGGGCTTAATTTCTCTAATCAGTTTCTCACATGTCTCATGTCCTGTCAATGTACTCGAACTCCGACTAGAATTCTCTTTTCGCGGGCAGGCTGATTCGAGATCTGGTTCAGGAGAAAAATGGGGTACAGCAACTAACATTACCATCCATGATCTGATCCCGCTAGCGGATCCTTCTTCTTAAAGGAACACCGGATCGTCTGATTTAGAACAAAAACAATATGTACAGATTTTAAAAAATACTCAATACGCTTTTGTCGTGCGAATACATCCGCAATGGTATGCGATGACCAAAACAGACAAGCTGCAATAAATATAAATTAATCCCTATTTTACTTTATTCATCCACGCCTTGGTGCTGTTTTCTGGCCGTACAGTCTTTGATAAGGTCCCCGACAGCGCATGCGCGATCCGCCCAACATCCCATCATAGCGCATTAATAGGATAGTAACCGGTACAATAAATACACAGAATATAAATCAGTAGCTTTTTGTTTATACGTGCGTAAACGTTTTGTAGCTCTGTCAAGACGCAGTGAGTGTGTTAGTAGGTTGTATATTTAGTCGTGCATTTACAAGAATGCTGCTAATGTTCTATAACCACGACTAATGGCCCCGATTTTTGTTCCTGGTAACTCAAATGCCCAGGATTCCGAACGGATAATGACGTCATAAAAGTGCGACCGCTTCAGCACGGCAGAAAAAAATCTACCTCAACAAACAAATTCTTTCGTGAATTATACATTTAATATTTATCATTTTCTAAAAATACTAATATTGTGTGAGGCTGATTTGTTATGAGTCTGAAAGAAATATGTTTATGCCTCGGTCGTTAAAGGTTAAGAGAGCGTCGGATAATCAGAAACTCCCCGGGGTGAAAAAAGTAAAAGAAAACTCAGATGATATTGTAGCTGATCATTCAATTGCTCCAGAGTTGCAAAACGTGGATAAATGTTTGCCAGCGAAAACAGAAGATAAACTTGATGAATCACAGAAAGACGCCCCGATATTACAAGGCGAGTGTGTAAGAAATGAAACGCAGGTGTCTCAAGAGGCGCAGGAGGAAGATGAACCTGTAAAATCCTTCAAGAAAAGTCAGAGATGGCCGAACCCTGGGGAACCCGTGTGTATCGTGTGTGGTCGTTACGGCGAATACATTTGCGACAGTACTGACAATGATGTGTGCAGTCTGGAGTGCAAGGCGAGCCACTTGGCCAGTATGTGCATAGGACTTCGAGAAAAGGTCTTTTCCAAAATTGCACCAGAAGCGACAGGCGTCCCTTCGTCATCAACACATACTGAGGACGCTGAATATAGTGTTGAACCTAGTTACGCTTACAAAGAGGATCCCTTCATAACAGATCTGACCCATGACCAGGTAGAAAGGGTGAAGAAAGAACTAGGGATTGTTACAGAAGGTCAGGATGTTAGCAGACCCATCATTGAATTTGGCCATTGCCACTTTCCTGAACCGCTCAAGATAAACCTGATAAAGGCCGGTTATGAAGCTCCAACTCCTATACAAATGCAGATGGTTCCTGTAGGTTTATCAGGGAGAGATGTGGTTGCCACGGCTGACACTGGATCTGGAAAGACCATCGCTTTCCTGCTTCCAGTGGTGGTTCGATGCTTAGAGGTAATATCCTTAAAGAGATCTTGAGCATTTATTCATTCATTTATTGTCTTCTGCTTAATCCACACGGGGTTGCAGGCCAGCCGGTGCCCACCCTACAACTCTGGGTGCAAGGGTAAGAACAACCATAGACAGGGTGCCACTCTATCATACATTTTTCAGTGTGAACACAACACGCCTTAAAAGTGCCTATTGAACCTATATGAATATAGAGCATTTGTAAGTGGAAATAAAGCCATCTGATTTTTTAAAAATAATTTGTTTCTTTTATGAAGAAGAGTACAAATTGATTTTACTCATCATTAGGATCTTTTAAACTAAACGGCATATTTGTTACACTGAATTCTTGTGCTGAGGCATGGCGGCACAGTCAATAGTAGGAAGGAAATTTCTGTGTGGAGTTTGCATGTTCTCCCAGTGTTCATGTGGGTTTACTCCAGGTAATCTTGTTTCCTCCCACAGTTTAAAGACATGCACAATAGGTAAATTGGAAATGCTAAATTGTCATTGTGTTGTGTATAGATATATGACTTTTCAGTCATTAAAATAACCATTGGTGCTTTAGATGACGTTGATCAATAAAAATGCTTTGGCAGTCCTAATATATGTTCGGTTTTTAGAAAGACAGAGGTTCTTCATCCAGTACCCTGAGCGTGATTCTAACTCCAACCCGGGAGCTGGCTATCCAAATCGAGAGACAGGTGAAGGAGTTGGTCTTGGGCATTCCCAACATGAGGACTGCACTGCTAGTGGGTGGGATGCCCCTACCCCCTCAGCTCCATCGTCTCAAGCGGAAAATCAAGGTAGTTTTTAGAAACCATAATGCCAGCATAAATGCCATGTTTTTGTCAGACATGTTAAGAGCTGTAGGCATTATTTTGCATTTTTAAAAATATTTACTCCTACTACCACTGTACTGCAGACCTCTTCGTCCAAAATTGTTTCTAAAATACTAAAGCTGTTAAAATCCCTACCTCCATGCTACAAAATCTAGTTGAAATAGGGGAATAAATGTGTATTGGGATTTTCAATAAGCACATAAGAGACTGGCTGTAACTGTCAGGTGTTGACAAATCTTTGGCTACTGTATGTCATCTTCTGCTACAACTACACTGAACAATCATTGATTTTGGAACACCTGGCAGATGGCAGACAGTATGTTCATTGATTAAGTGCCCCAGTTGGAGTCTACATTAGAGTCTTGACCTGTACACCGCATAAAAATATTTATCAACTATGGGTAATCGACGAGATTTTTGCATATGCACACATAAAGATAGTTGGAGAGTGTAGGTGAGCCTTACTTGTGAAATGTTCTTGTACCATCCATTAGCTACCATCCATTAGTGAGGCTAACAGGTGGAGATGCTGCATGGGTTGATGGTTATGAAGGATGTTCATCACAATGTTGAGTCTCTTCTTAAATTTTGTATTTAAACAAAGCAGACTAACCCTTGATTACCCAGGTGTTCCTAATCCAGTGATCACTAATTGCTTACTATTACTACTACTACTACTAATAATAATAATAATAATAATAATAATGATTAGTATTTGTTTATAATTGGAGATCCAGAAATCCCATAATACATTAACAGGCCCTGACAACATACACTATGAAAAAAACTCCCCCAACAAAATTAGCAGTATGTCTAAAAATACATAATGTATGGAAATCAGGAAACATACCGGTAGAATGGAAGAAAGCCACAGTAATTCCTATCCCCAAACCTGGGAAAAATCATCAATATCCAGAAAACTATAGACCAGTCGTCCCACCAAGCTGCATCTGTAAGACACTAGAGAAGGATGGTCAACAACCGCCTTGTCTGGTATATAGAAAAAAAATAACATCCTCAGCAAGATACAAAGCAGCTTCAGAAAAACAGGAAGGGGATCCAGAGATTCTATGTGAAAGCTCAATAATCCCTACTAGAGATCAGAAGATTGAATCTAGCATTACAATACTCTGTCAAAACCATGAGCATTCCCAATAATCCAGTATTCAGGCTAATCTCTCATCCTACAATCCAGCACAACAGACCCAATGAAATCCAATCTTTTGGGACCCAAATTAAACCATACATAGACAACCTAGAACTATGCCCAAATGTAATTGCTCACAACCATCAATATACTATACCTTCTTGGGAAGCCAAAAAACCCAACATAATCATCGACATTACCAGAAACAGAAAAGGAACCACACACCCAAACCTATTCCTCAACACCTTTCTGAAGGTCAGAGAGAGAAATACCAACATCACACACATGTATACAGATGGATCTAAAACCACGGACCAGGTAACAGCAGCAATATATAAAAGCATATACTGCACTAAAAAAGTAAAACTACCCCAACCCACCTCGATATACCGTGCAGATGCTTATGCCATAGTCATGGCATTAAAATATGCAGAGGATAAACACTGTCACAAAACTTTAATCTGCTCAGTCTCCCAATCCTGCCTTAAAGCTCTGGAATCCTTCACACCAGACCACCATAGCTAGAGGGAAAATAAGACAAAATCGAACAAATTTAAAAAATCCCCTCAACAGATTTAAGACCACGAATAAGCGCGTACATAAAACAAAAACGGAATGGGACACCCAGACACACAACGTGAAATAACAGGAACCAAGGACCCACCAAGCACGGCGCCTAGACCAGGTCATATTTACATATTTATGCAGAATCAGCCACTCCAGAATAACTCGCCAACACCTGATAAAAGGCGAAGACGCCCCCAGCATGCCAATCCTGTCCAGTACCTATTACCATGAAACACGTTCTGACCGACTGTCCTAGCTACAACAAGGAGAGACTAGAAGTACACCTGCCAAAAACTATAAAAGAAATGCTCACCCGAGACAACACAAGAACAATTCGGACATCTCCAAGTAGAACGACCTGCTAAAAAAAATGCCAGGTGCATAGTAAAAGGGGTTCTATTCCCTGGGGCTGCAACAGCTGACATGGGATAATGATGCTCAGTCAGGTTATACATTCCCACAGAGCACCTCTGCAAGGCCATCCATCGCAAAGCAATGCCAGTGTATGACATGCCATGCCATGATTTCGGGGCATTTCTATTTTGCTCTGCTATTGTGTACCTGTAACTCAATCTGCGTAGTATATGGGGAAAAAAAATGTGAATGCTTCCTCTGTATGCAGATTGTGATTGCCACTCCAGGTCGTCTCATAGAAATTCTGAAGCAGAAAGCCGTCCATTTTGACCGTGTCAAAGTAGTAGTTGTTGATGAGGTATGTTGATGAGGTATTTCAATTATAAAATGAACCACCAGCTGTTTCTCTTTATTAAATGAAACCTTCTATTTGTCAGGCTGACACCATGCTGAAGATGGGATTCCAACAACAAGTACTCGAGATTTTGGAGCAAATACCCGACGGACATCAGACTTTACTAACGTCCGCAACGTTACCTGCCGGAACGGAGCTTCTAACATCCCGTCTGACCAGTGATCCTGTACGCATTACAGTGGGACAGAAGAATCAACCCTGTGCTAATGTACGGCAGATAGTCGTCTGGGTCGAGGAGCCATCGAAAAAAAAGAAGCTCTTTGAGATTCTAAGTGTAAGCAGCAGTTTCTTTCATGCATGCAGTAATGTAAAAAGTCACCTGCACACTATTGTTTTTTTATTTCTAACAGTGTTTTGTTACCACTGATATTTTTTTAGGATGGAAAGCTCTACCAGCCACCTGTGGTGGTGTTTGTGGATTGTAAACTTGGAGCTGACCTTTTATGCGAGGCTGTGCACAAAATTATGGGTTTAAATGCAGTAGCTATTCACTCTGACAAGACACAGTGGGAGCGCAACAGAATCCTCAAGGTAACTTGTTTTAATTTAGACATCTGGGTAAAAATATACTGTATTATGTGTGAACATTCATGTGCCATAAATCAGGTTGGAAAAAGGTGGCCGACTGCTGGATTAACGAGATCGGGATGCTCAGTCAGTCTATTTATTCTGCAGAGCGAATTCATGCAGTCATCACGTAGCTTTAGCTGCATGGCATTACATTATAGACAAATCCAATTTCAAGCTATTCCCCAAAAAGTGCTGCACTTCTTAATATTACAGCGCATAACAGCAAGGCCGCACATTGGCGCAGTGGGTAGCAATGTCGCCTCAAAGCAAGACAGACCTGGGTTCAACCCAAGAAATTTCTCTATGGAGTTTGCATATTCTCCCTGTGTTTGCGTGGGTTTTCTTTGGATGCTCCGGTTTTCCTCCCGCATTCCAAAGACATGTGCATTAGTTTAATTAGTGTATCTAAAGTGGACCTTAGTGTGCGTGCGTGCGTGCGTGTGTGTGTGTGTGCGCCATTCAATGGAATGGTACCCTGTCTAGAGTTGTTCCTGCACTTGCACCCGTAGTTGACCGGTTGGGCACCGGCTATTCTGCGCCCCCTTGTGGATTAAGTGTATAATAAGGGATGGATGTATAATAGCAGACAAAATAATGTCTAATTCTTTGCCATTATTTATATGTTTTAGGGTCTGCTTGAGGGTCAGTTTGAAGTGGTGGTTAGTACAGGAATATTGGGTAGAGGACTGGACTTGGTAAATGTCAAGCTGGTGGTGAATTTCGACATGCCGTCTAACATGGACGAGTATGTTCATCAGGTATGATTTTCCTTTGTCTTTTTAACAGCCTGATACCGAATCTGGTCACACAGACTCCAGACATTCCACAGAAATACGCACTAGATGTTTAAATACCTACCATTTAAAGTTTTGTCTACCAAATGCCACTGATGTTACAAATCTAATTGATAATTTTTGACCTCAGCAGGCTTGCTTTAATTCAGTACTAGTGTTTCTGTGTTACATACATCACACATCTGTTCTCTTTCTTCCCAAATACAAACCTACTCTCTACTCAGATTGGTAGAGCAGGAAGACTCGGTCACAGAGGGACAGCAATCACCTTTATGAATAACAACAATAAGCGCTTGTTTCTGGGCATAGTGGAAAGAGTAAAGCCGACAGGCTCGCAGCTTCCTCCTCAACTCCTCAACTCGCCACATCTACTCGAACAGCAAAGAAGAGCCAGAAAAGGCAATAAACAAGGAGGCTGTGATGTTGTAACCAAGAACAATATTATTGATATTATTAGAAGGCATGACAGGAGCCATTTTAATAAGTGATAGAAGTAAATTTGTACAGTGTTAATATCTTTTAAAATAAAAAAATAATAAATGCATTAAGCTGTGTGACTAGTTGTTATTCATATACATCCTTGATCATACAGAAAGCCAGAATGCTGAATAATATCCTGATACGTCATTATTGCATACAACAGTATACGACACACAACGTAAAGTTATGAACACATTCATGAAGAGCAATCATTTCTAAACAAAAGGTAAGTTCAATACTAGTGAGTACACATACAGTGGGCACGAATGGTATTTTCTCATTAATGTACAGTCAGTGCCCCATCTTGACTGAAAAAAACAGACTTTGGTGAATTTATTAAAAACTGAAATATCACATGGTAATAAGTATTCAGACCCATTGCTGTGTCAATCATATTTAACTCACATGCTGTCCATTTCTTTTGATCCTCCTTGACATGTTCTACACCATAATTGGAGTCCAGCTGCGTTTAATTAAACTGATTGGACTTGATTAGGAAAGCCACACAACTGTCTATATAAGACCTCATAGCTCTTCGTGCATGTCAAAGCAAATGGTCTTAAAAAAAAAAAAAGACAAAGATTGTACTTTTTGGAGTTAATTCTAAGAGGTATGTGTGAAGAAAACCAGACACTCATCACCTGCCCAATACAATCCCAACAATGAAACATGGTGGTGCCAGCATCATGCAACGGTAGTGTTTTTCAGCTGCAGGGACAGGACGACTGGTTTCAATTGAAGGAAAGACAAATGTATCCAAGTGCAGAAATATCCTGGAAGACAACCTTTTTCAAAGTGCTCTGGACCTCAGACTGACCACCTTCCAATAAGACAATGACCGTAAGCACTCCGCTAAAATAACAAAGAAGTGGCTTCGGAATAACTCTGACCATTTCTAACTGGCCCAGTCAGAGCCCTGACCTAAACCCAACTGAACATCTCTGGAGCGACCTGAAAATGGCTGTCCACCAGTGTTCAAATGATAGCAAATGACTGCAATGAAACAAAGACTGAACATTTTAAAAAGGTCTTAATAATTTTTGTACCCACTGTACCTCTGTCCATACTTTGTACAGTTTAACTGGGCAAAGACAATACCAGTACAGAGTAAAAATCAGAAAAAAATCCCAAATGTTCATGTTATACACTGTCATTGCAACATAACAGCATCCACATCTCTCCTTAGCTGCAAGGACACCTATTAGCCTACTGAATGTTTTTGGATTGCGGGGGAAAACCGGAGCACCCAGAGTAAATCCACAGGTAATACATGCAAACTCCACACAGAAAGCACCTAGGATACCCCATCTGGGATCGAAATTGACAAGCTGTTAAACTGAAATCTTTTGTTTATTCTAAGCAAACTATTTTATTGAAAAATATTTTCTCAGCCCCTAATGATCCCCACAGTGAGTCACTCGCATTGCTGATCTGACACGTTTTACACTGCATACCTTTCCTGATGCAACCTTCATCTTCGGACTGTACAATTTAGATTCTAAAGGATTAATGGGGTGGGGGGGAGATAGGATACATATTCCTGGACACACTTGTAAACTGGGACACCTGGCAACCCTAATATGACCTTTCATATAGTTGTGATTTACAGGACAATCCAGATGATGTCAAATAATAAAAAAGGTAAAGGATAAAATTGGCCAGCAGTTTTCGACCTAGTGAGGTGTTCTGGTGAAGCTGCTGCAGTACCCAAGGTCCGAATTGTATATCACTCAATCTTAGCACTGTAGAGGAACCCACTACAATTATTTATTGGCTTTCCCCACCCTCTACCGGTAAACACTCAACGCCACCCCTGACGTAATCGCGTCAAACGGTCCAATCAGGTTCCTCTAGCAGAATTTGAATTGAAGCGGCAAGATGGCGACGTGAAGCGTAAGGGACGTTTTGTTTTGTCAAAGGTAAACAGATGTTTATGTTTTCCGGCAGAATGCGTTAATGCTAACATGTTTATACACAGCTTTAGTTTATTTTATTATATAACGTCACTGTCTGCGAAATATATTCATATTAAAGTGGGTTTAATTAAATAATATAAACAATATTTCATCCCGCACTGCTGCTTTGCGACAATGTTCAATTGGATAACGAAAAATAAAACCGAGATAAAACGGAACACGGAAAATAAACAACACTTTAGAGTCTGAGATAATTCGGTTGGTTTTTTCAGTATAAGTTATAAAATTACATATTGTTAAGCTGACATTTTGTATTATTTAGTTATCGCTGTTGGAGAAGCAGTGGAGACGAAAATGGAAAAGGAAGCGTCATGTCTGACTAACTCTGAGGAGATCAACAAGACTTATATCGTCTCCACGCTGACAGCCAGCAGGTGCGGAGAAGACTCTATTACTGATCGTCTCACTCTTCAGAGAAGAAACACAAACAGCAAAAGCACGACGTGTGGTGATCAGGAAGCGTGTGAAAATACCGAGAACCGAAGTCATGGAAAGCGGTTAACTTTACAGCGGAGAACCAAAGCAGGGTGTACTGAAAAAGTCTCTCATCCAACACCCTCAGCCACCAAGACTGAAAAAAGAACATGGACTTCTTCAAAAATCCTGTTCGAGATAAACAGCCGAGCAGCTTCATCTCTCCCTCTGAGATCTTCCAGTCTGAGAGAATATACATTAAAAAGCAGCTCTAAAGGTGTCATCACACCAAAAAACGCACCCCGAAAGACTGCAGAGAAAGCCCAGAGCACATTCTCAACCCCCACCGGGAAAACCCAGTTCGAGAAAATCGGTGCAAAGAAAGAAGTTTTTGAAAAGTTGTCTGTAAAAGATCAGGCGAACATGGTAACAGGTGTCGAAAAGCAGAAGCGAACAAATTATTCAAACGATGGCGCGATTCCCGGTTCAAACAATAAGAAGTTCCCGATAATCAATCAATACCGGGACACGATATCAGCCTGCAGAAAGGCTACAACTTCCATTAGTGCAGGTTTAAACACAAAGTCTAAACCCCCTGCACCTGAAATACGAGTTTCTTTCGAATCTGGGAGTCAGACCATGGCCTTACCATCTAAAGAGCTGAAGATGGAGAACAGTGCAGTGACTGTTGCAGTGCGAGTAAGACCATTCAGTCAAAGGTTTGGACACAACTATTACTATCGACATAGTTATGCTTAATTTTTAAAGTATATCCACTACAGGGTAGCAGAATAGCTCAGAGGATAGTGTTGTGGCATCACAGCAATGATGACCTGGGTTTGTTCCCCGGGTGTGGCGACCTGGAAAATTTCTGTGTGGAATATCATATATTCTCTCCATGTACACATGGGTTTACTTCGGGTGTTCCGGTTTGTCCCATATTTCAGAGAAATGCACGCTAGGTAAATTGGAAATGCTAATTTGTCATTGACTTACAGGGGTTAGACAATAAAACTGAAGCACCTGTCATTTTAGTGTGGGAGGTTTCATGGCTAAATTGGACAAGCCT
>JAOUQV010000004.1:11768156-11782831 GCA_028565295.1 Aspidoras spilotus | reverse complement strand
TCTGGTATGTCGCCCATAATGTTGTGTGCATTGCAATATTTTGAGCAAAACTGTGCTCTTACTCTGCTAATTGAACCGTCAGACTCTGCTCTTACTGGTGCAATGTGCAATTAATGAAGATTGGACACCAGGTTTTGTCCAATTTAGCCATGAAACCTCCCACACTAAAATGACAGGTGTTTCAGTTTCATTGTCCATCCCCTGTATATATGTATATATATACAGCAGTGTTGCTGAGTGTCAACATTATGCTCTTGCATATCTAACTTGGACTGATCTACCACAAATATATTTATCTGGTAATAATAAAAATGAAACCCGAGAGCTTTTAGACTAATTGACCATGTGCCATAATGGCATACAAGAAATAACAGTATATCCATAATGTACTTGTTTGTATTTAGCCTCTTGCGTGTAACAGTCTTTTTTTTTTTTTTTTTTTGGACATGAACAAGCCGGTTATACTGAATGCTTTGCATATTGTTCTTCACGGATGCAGAGCTGTCTACTGTGGTCCATAAAGTACAGTGTCTATTTGGTGTGATGAGGATTTCGAACAGAAAAATGCAATGGTTCGTATATGATACAAAAGAAATGTATAAAAAACATGATGTTTATGATACGTTTACGTAGTATATGTAGCATAAATCCACTGTGGTTTTAATGAACGATTCTGTTCATGCTCATTTTACAACGCCCAGCTTCCAGTGATAAAAAATACAAAAGCCACGAATAAAGCAACAATCGAGGTATATAGATCATGTTGCTCGATAACCACCTGAGTGTTTGTATCATCAGGAACGCATCAACCTCGCAACGGCGACGGAAACTAGGCACTACGACTCAAGTTTTTCACATGTCTCCTCGGGAATTGTTAGTGCTAGGCACTGTGTTTCTTGAGAGCAAAATACCATAGGGCTGGGGACATAGTTGAATGGACTTACTCTGACAGCCTTGCTTGGAGCACTCTGACGGAAGGGACCTATGACCCCACTATAACTGCTCTCCACAGATGGAAATGTTGAGTTGGAAGCTGTGCAGTAATTTTTGAGGGATCCATCTAAATCTTCATCATGCAGATTATTCCCTGCAGCCAGGCTGATTTTTCTTAGAAGTGTCATCTTGGATACTTCTTCTGAACTCATGGAACTATTTTCAATAGTAGGCGATGTGCTTGAGTTGGTTTTATTGGTTAAGTCCTCTGTTTGAACTGTTGCGTCACTTGTCTTGCGTGATATAAGTGTAATCGTTGGTAATTTTCCTGGTAGGGCTGGTGGCATTGGTTTGTGTCCTTCAGGAGAACGTATCAGAGGGAGTGCGGTAGGTGGGAGAGTGCTCTGTAATATCTGGGGGACATCTTCATCGCGGATTCTCCTCCAGGTGCCTGTTTTGTTATTAATCTTTGAGCCTATATTTTGCCTCTGTTTTGTGTCCTTCTCACTCCTGGCCCTGGCACTTGAGTCTGAAGATGACGACCGTAATGACGAGCGACTGGCAACGCGACTTAAGACGTTAATACTAGGGGACGAAGAATACCTTTTGAACGTATCCTCTCTTGTCTCCCTTAGATTTGGCTCAGGTACACTTCTCTGAGGCACCCTGCAAGGACTTTCTGAACTTGTTCTCCTGGCTGGACGTTTCACTGTAAAGTTCCTGTCACTGGAGTTTGCCCGTGGAAAAGGCATGGTCTGCTTGAGGATGCATTGTTCTTGACCATTCCTCTGCCCTTGGGGTCCCTGTACTCTTCTTGGACCTTGTGCTGCTGGCTTCAGTTCTTGACAGCGAGAAGAACATAGGAAGACTGCTGGGGATCCTGGACATGTGCTTTGAGGAGATGCATGTTTGGATGTAGGAACTGATCGTGAGCAAGAAACATTCTGTCTTGATGATTCTTTGATAAATGTCAGTTGTCTAGCGAAACCATTTTGATCTGATTCACTACTGCACGAATAGGAAGAGGTCATACGAACTAAGTCCATCCGATTGGCTGGTGAAATTCTCTTTCCAGATAGATGACTATTTTGTCTACTAACACTAGTTAGCTGGTTCGTTACTAATGGTGAAATTGCTCTTGACTGCTTTGATGAATTCTGTATGAACGGTATTCTGACAGGAGATTTTTGTGTCTTGTTGTCAGCAGATCTTGGGTTTTGATTGGTCGTGATGGTGCCTCGTTTTTTGTCTTGTGGAATCTCTGAATCTGAGGTCACCGGTTTCTGATTTTGTTTCACAGCTTGGGTACAAGGGGCTGCTTTTTTCTGAGGCCTCCTCGAGGGAGTTGAACTTTGAGATGATCCTGATGAGGAACTCTTTGGAATTCTTGCAGGTGGAGTTGAGCTTCTTTTGGGTAATGATAACTGAGTAGTGTCACTAAGGTGCCCCAACCGATGAAGGCTTCTGGACCGGTGTTGAGCTAAAGATGGATTTTTTGGGCCTTCAGACTTTGGCGACAGCTTCTTAGGTGGTGGTCGCTGTGAAAGGGTTTTCTCTTTTTTGGGAGTGTATATCACTGTTCTGCCTCTGAAAACAACAGGCAAGTTTGGTACTGGTTTGCGTGCTGCAAAATCAAGTGGCTTATTGGCCTTTTTGTTTTCTTTAAACACTTTCTTCTCATTAATGCCAGTCTTTGGGGTTAAGCTAGATCCAGACATAAAGGAAAGAACAGAGTCTGATTCTGATGATGGTTCCTGGGACTTTGAAGCTTGCAACTTTGTAATTATTGTATTAGCACCCTCCTGTATTGCCCTCCATTCAACACTGTTGAGATCTGAATCTTTATCAGATGCCATATCTTCACTATCCAGATCATCCTCAGGACCCCAGTGCCCAGTTTCCTTAAGTATACTTCTTTGTTTTTGTTTATCCTCACCTTTCCTTTTTCTGGTGGTTTGTTTTTTCTTTTGCTTCGGCATAGCAGATGTTATGCATTTTAACAAAAGATCATCTTCTGAATCCAAGCTGACAGAACTTGGTGAAGTGTTGCCTTCATATTTATTTTGGCTGTGGTGGGCACACTGACCTGTGCCAGACAGTGCATTATATTTATTTCTCATTTTTACATGCTGTGTATTCCCCTGGTCCTCAAACATCTCTATATCACTCAAAGAGCTCAGAGATGAGCTGAGAGAATAGCGTGCAGGTGCTTCTTCCTTCATCAAATTCTGTTTGATTCTATGAAACCCATTTCTCTGGATATTATCCACCCGACCAAGACCTACATTGTTTTTGTTTAAGTTGTTAAACTGCTTTTGTCTATTTCTTGTCAACATTCCATCCCTGTTAGCCATTTTGTAATCATGAATGCTGTGCATAGTTTGATCTGATTCTGCTGGATGATGCATTGACTGTAAAGATGCATTCTCTTGTGCTTTACTTGCAGAGTATGATTTTTGACATTGGAACACATCTTTGCTTTGCTTTCTGATTGTGAGTCCTACATGAGGCATATTCTGTGAAGGGATCTGTCCTTGCTTTTGGACAAGTATTTGTCTGACTGGGGACTGACATTGGGCTCTTTGCTGAGTCATTTTTGCTGCCGTTTCTTTACTTGGTACAAGTAATCTTTGGGTAGATGCCATCTGTTTTATGGATTTGTTCATCTGGTTTGTGGCTGTTTCAGACTGACATGCCATTTTTGATGACTTATGGAAACGAGAGAACAGACGAAGCTCTTCAATTCTTTTTGCCTCTGTATCAATAAGCTCACGTGTGTCTTTATTCCTGGAATGCCAGCCTCTTGACACTTGACTTTTCCCAGGGTATTGAAGAGTCTCGTCACTTAAGGAAGTGGTGCTTGAGAAATAAACAGGAGTACCTTCTGCGGAACCATTGTATGAAAAATCATCTTTTGCAGCTATTCCAACCTTCCGCCCAGAACACATGTGGTTTTTATTATTTTGCAACACCATGTAGACTGGTAATTGCACAGATCTTTGAACGTGGGTGTTAAGTACTTGGTTTGAGAGTGTAGACATTAAAGTGGGTCTTACTTTCCTAAACCTTGAGGGCATGGCTGAATTGATGCACTCTTTTAGAATTTCTATGTCATCGTCTGAGTTGCCCTCGTTGTACTGATCTTGATCCATACATGATGGATAATCAGCAGGATTCCTTTTACCAGTGTACACCGGGTCATTGTCTTGCTGATTTAACAAAGGAGTAAGTTTGAGTTCTACATCTTTTTGGACATAGTGTTCATGCAGAGGAAGGGCACTAAGACTAGATGCACAAGAAAAGTTCTCTACAGGTTTTTCAACAGTGAAGTAAATCATTGTGTCTAGGTCTTGCGGCAAGTTAAATCTTTCCTTCAAATCAGCAACTTCCATGAACTTACGCAAGCCATTTTCCCACTGTCCACCAATATTTTGCTGCTCTGGTCCATTTGCTTCAGCATAGCATGGAGTCTTACTGCGACTTGGTGGCATGGTTTGCCCTGGGCTGTCTGGAAGATCACTTGGACTTACAGTTCCGCTAATCATTTCACTACAAGGATCACTTTGAATAGAACTAGCAATTGATGGGGACTCAAAGCTCTCGAGTGAACTTACAGAGCTACAACGACTCATTACAAGCGGAGTCTCATGAAGGTAGTTTTCTGAGGAACTGGATGGAGTACTGTCTTCCATTATGACTGTCGATGCTTCCATATGAAATGTCTTTTCACGTATAATTGGAATCTCAATGGGATCAGAAGTACTACTAGTAGTGGGGAAACTTTTCTGGTCAGTCGCAAGCAGTTGACTATCACTGAGATCCTCTAGTGTTTCATCTTCTTCTTCATTCTTAAGTAAATCACCATCTTCTACCTCAATAATTTCAAGAGACGAGTCACTTTCTAAATCATTTTCACTTTGTCCATCAAGGTCTCCATCACCAGAAGAAAGAGAGGACAGGGAGCTACAACGTGAAAAGCAGATTGGTGTGTTCTCCACAGAGTACTTCTGTGGTGTATCTAGCTGACCTATGGGACTTCTCGAAGAGCACATAGGAGAGAACTTGTTAATACATTCTCCTGTGGTTACATTGGGGTCCCATGCATGTTTTTTTATTTCCAGTGATGCCTGAACATTGGCAGCACCAAGCATGGTGTTCTGAGGTGATGGGACATGTTGACAGGAAGGGGATAGCTTAATGGTAGGTATACTGGCATCAGAAGATACTCTGGTTGATATAGTTGCTGGTGTTTCTACAAGCTGTTCTTGGTCTTTTTCGTCTTCTGTGCTACATTCTGGTAATTTTACACCTTTTGCCATGTCGCAATCTCTTTCAGGTATCTCATTCTGGCATATTAATTTGGATAAACTGGCACCACTGTGTAGCAATTCTTTGTGAGCCACTTTGAGCTCAAGCTTGTTTGGGCGTTTTTGTTCTGCTTGCCCCATGGAACTTTGAATCGGATCATTTCTAACACCACAGCCATTACTTTTGCTAGCACTGTTTAGGCTGTCATTGGATGTACTTGAGTTCACTCTTTTTAGCGGTAATAGCGGATGAGCTTTGTTGAAATTGTCTTTTTGTGAAAATGTATTATCAGAAAGACGGCATGGAGAACACATCTTAGCACGTGCCTCATGTAGATCGTCAGGTCCGTAATTCCAATCTCCAAAATGGTCCTCAGAACTGAGACTAAAGCTGTCCTCAGATGATGTGTGCATGGCGATGTCTTCCACTAGCTTATCAATTTTGGCCACAGTGTTAGAGATCTTCTTTGCTAATTTTTCAGCTGCCATATTTACTTCATCAGCGGGAGGATGTGTTTTTTCTAATGGCTCCATATCTCTCTCTGGTTCTCCCTCTCTCCTATTGGGCTGATCCTGAAGGATGTTTGAGTTATTTAAAAACATAGACAGCATGGAAAACGTTCCTGTTTCAATGGTGTTTGTAACATTTGGGGCCTCATCGTCATCAAAGCATCCAGAATCTGAAGCATAATCCTTGGCCAAGCTTTCAATATGTCGTAGTGGTTTGTTAATAGTCATGTGTCTGGGGCTTTGCTTCTCGATTGAGTCAAATGTTTCCGCTAGATGCTTCGCATCAAGCTCAGCCTCTAGTGCTTTCTGCTTTCGCATATAGAGTGAGGGCATACACGATCCTGGTGATATAACAGCAGTATCTTTATATTTGAGTGGGCGGTTTGTGAGGAGGTTTCTCAGAGCAGCAGCACTTCCCATGGCTATCATTTTGTGCTTGGAATGAATGAGATTACGTAGCATGCTAACAGCTCCTAGGTCCCACAGAAGTTCTTGGTCCTTTGGATTTCGAGCTGACAGATTCCACAGGGTTCCACATGCATTGCTTACAATTGTTAAACTGTGTGATCTTAGGTGTGATAACAGTGTATGGAGACAGTTGTGATCCCTGAGGACTTGTCTAAGGGGCAGAAAAGAAAAATATCACATATTAGTGATTGTTTATTTAGAACCAAGAACCACATTATAAGGGTAGTCCAGGATGACAACACAGTATTACCTGTAATCATCACGGGTAGCAATAAGACTGGATACATTACGCAGAATTCCTCCACCGCTTTCAATGATTGCCAGAGAGTTTGTCTGACACTGGTAGGTAAGCGTCCCGACCAGAAATCCCAGAGCCCCATCAACGGAGCAAATTGCCATCTTATTTTCACTGCTATGTGCCGATAAATTCCATAAAGCACTTAAAACACTTTTCAGCGTAGATTCCTGTCCAGAGAAATAAAGCTAAATCTTTCATACACAGTAGCGGTCAAACATTCCAGCTGCTAATCCTTTATACTTGTATTTTACCTTTGTAGCCTGAAGTGCGCACGCCATTAGAGTTGATACGCTCCCAACATCACGAAGGGCTCTCTTACTTGTTATATCAGCACGCCATGAAAGGTTCCTAAGAATGCTTGAGACCACCTTTAGGAAACAATATACAACCATTTTTTATTCCAAATTCTTTAAAAAAAACATGCAAATAAAGGACATAGATGAATTGTTTTACCTGGTGTAACTCTTCACTATCAGAAGCCAGATGAGCAACAATGGCTTGAAGACAGCTTTTCTTAGAGCAAAGCGTCGCCTGAAATAAAATACCAATAAATATCAATAAATACACATTTTATAAAATGATTCTGCTCTAAATTGGATCTCGGTACTGTTTTAGTTCACCTTATTTACAACATCTCCATATGTAAGGTTTGTGAGTGCCATTCCGGCATATCTTCGCACAGCCATATTCAGCGGCTCGTTTTGCGTGCCATACAGTTCATGTTCCAACTGCATAAGCTCTGCAACAGCCTGAAGTCCACCTAAAAGAGGTGCACAGTTAAGTACCTGCTGAGTTTCTTTACACAATTTCAGTACCTGTGTACTTTAAAATCACGAAAGACAAACTATTGCGTCTACTATATTCCTGTAGACTATACATACACTCACTGGCCACATTATTAGGTACCGCTAGTAAATAGTTGGACCCTGTTTTGCTTTCAGAACTAAATTGTTCGTGGCATACGTTCATCAACAAGGTGTTGAAAGTGATAAATTTTTGCCACTATGTCTGCACACAGCAGAATTGGTCCTCTGCATTTAACCCATCTGTGCGGTGAAACACACAAATACACACACACAGGTGAAGCAGCCAGCACAGTGCCCGGGGAGCAATTGGGGTTAGGTGTCTTGCCCAAGGGCACTTCAGCCATGACTTGTCAGTAATTGGAATCGAACCAGGGACCTTCCGGTCGCAAGGCTGGTTCCTTAACCACAAGCCTACGACTGCCCCATAAACTTACTTTGTGCATTGGCCGGGAATCGAACCCGGGCCTCCCGCGTGGCAGGCGAGAACTCTACCACTGAACCACCAATGCTTACATTGGTTGAAAACATTCCTCAGAGATTTTGGTCCATATTGATGTGATAGCATCATTCAGTTGCTTCAGATTTGTCGGCTGGACATCCATGATGCTAATTTCCCATTCCATCACATCCCAAGGGTGCTCTATTGGATTGAGATCTGGAGCGTGTGGAGAACAATGTACAGGCCATTGGAGGAGAGTTAATACATTGTTAAGTTCTAGAAACTAGTTTTAGATGATACCTTTGTGACCTTATCCTCTGGAAGTATCCATAAGAAGATGAGTACACTGGGGTTATAGAGGGTTATATTGTTGCTGACATGGTTCTGACCCTACTATACAAATGCTGAAATCGAGACTTGTCAGACAAGGCAAAGTGTCTTCTATTGTCCAATTCTATTGTCTAATTTTGTAGTCTCGGTTTCCTGTTCTTAGATGACCGTTGTGGCACCCAGTGTGGTCTTCTGCTGCTGTAGCACATCTTCCTAAAAGTGCCTTCATAGATGGTATTCTACGTTCCTTAGTTGTAATGAGCAGTTATTTGAGTTACTGTTGCCTTTCCATCATCTTGAACCAGTCTGCGCATTCTTCTCTCCTCTGACCTCTCACATCAACAAGCCGTTTTCGTCCACATGGACGTTCCCTGGATTTTTTCTCTTTTTTGAAGCATTCTCTGTAAACCCTAAAGACAGCTGTTTTTAAAAATCCCAGAAGATCAGTAGTTTCTGAAATACTCAGACTAGCCCGTCAGGCACCAACAACCATGCCATGTTCAAATTCATTTAAATAAAAATGTTTCCCCATTCTGATGCTTGTTTTGCACTTCAGCAATTTGTCTTGTCCACCTCTACATGCATGCATAAATGCATTGTGTTGTAGCTATGTGTTTGGCCGATTAGATATTTGTGTTAACAAGCAGTTGAACAGGTGTACCCAATAAAGTGGCCAGTAAGTGTATTTGATATATGCTAAATCTCTCAGTTTCCAATTTCTCGTAAAAAAAACCTTTGTTTCATATTCAAGACGAGAATAAATTACTAAAAAAATTGCAAACACGTCCTCAATTTATGTTCTATGTCACAATAGAACATAGACAACACATTAAAAGTCAAAAGTAAGACATTTTTAAAATTTCATGCCAAATATTGGCTCATTTAAAATTTCGTGACAACAACACATCTCAAAAAAGTTGGCACAAGTCCATATTTACCACTGTGAAACATCCCCTTTTCTTTTTACAACAGTCTGTAAACGTCTGGGGTCTAAGGAGACAAGTTGCTCAAGTTGAGGTATAGGAATGTAAACTCATTCTTGTCTAATGTAGGATTCTAGTTGCTCAACTGTCTTAGGTCTTTTTTGTTGCATCTTCCATTTTATGATACGGCAAATGTATTCTATCTGGACTGTAGGCTGGCCAGTTTAGTACCCTGACCCTTCTTCTACGCAGCCATGATGCTGTTATTGATGCAGTATGTGGTTTGACATTGTCATGTTGAAAAATGCAAGGTCTTCGCTGAAAGAGAAGTTGTCTGGATGGGAGCATATGCTTCTCTAGAACCTCGTGTCCTTCTATTGATGGTGTCCTTCCAGATGTGTAAGCTGTCCATTCCACACACACTAATGCAACCCCATACCATCAGAGATACAGGGTCATCCTTCTCTTTAGTCCGAAATCAGGCGTCCCCGATTTCTATAAAAAACTTAATTTAATTTTTGATTCTTAGGACCACAGAACAGTGTTCCACTTTGTCTCAGTCCATTATAAATATGCCCAGAGAAGACGTCTGCACTTCTGGATCTTCTTTAGATACGGCTTCTTCTTTGAACTATAGAGTTTAGCTGGCAATGGCGGATGGCACAGTGAATTGTGTTCACAGACAATGTTCTCTGGAAACATTCCTGAGCCCATTTTGTGATTTTCTAATACAGAAGCATGTTATGCAGTGCCCTCTAAAGGCCCGAAGATCAGGGGCACCCAGTATGATTTTCCGGCCTTGACCCTTACACACAGGTATTCTTTCAGATTCTCTGAATCTTTTGATGATAATAATATGTTTAATGTCTTTGCAATTGTACAATGTGGAACGTTCTAATATCGCTCCACTATATTTCGGCACAGGGGGATTGGTGATCCTCTTCCCATATTTTTTCTGAGAGCCGCTGCCACTCCAAGATGCTCTTTTTTATACCCAGTCAATTGGCAATTGACCTAATGAGTTGCAATTTTTTATACCTTATACCTTTGCCCTGTCCCAACTTTTTTGAGATGGGTTGCTGTCACGAAATTTCAAATGAGCCAATATTTGGCATGAAATTTCAAAAGGTCTCACTTTCGACAACTGATATGTTGCTTATTCTATTGTGAGTTGTGTAAATTAGTGCATTCCATTTTAATTTGCAGTCTGTACTTTGTCCTAACTTTTTTGGAATCGGGTTTGTATGATTTGAATTTGAAATCTATCTGATACAGATGTCACATGATTTCTCATAGCCAATAAACAGCTGTGATTTACAATAACTGCCGTTATTTATTTCTTTGATCTATTTTATATAGTTTGGTTGCCATGTTTAATTAATAAAATGTTCCTAACATGATTCCAATATGAAAAATATCTATTTTATTAGTCTAACTGCAGATTTGTTTTTACCAATCTATATCCTATTTCAGAAAGCAATGATCTTAAAATAAATAAAAAAAACTATTAAAAAAGGGTATCCATTCATTTCCTTCATTCCCTCCCTATATTTTTGGAAACAATGATATTAATAATGCAATAATAATGAGATCGACTTTATTATTAAACTGATGCTTATTATTGATATGAAATATCAAATAATATATTACCAAGTTCATTCATGGCCCTTCGATAGTCTTCCTCAAAGGAAAGTTTCATTATGGCACAAACAGCCTGACAGATCTGGTGATCTATAGGCTCCGGGATGTCTGGGGAGTTAAGACATTAATTTGTCAGCAAAGAGCACAACAGTTTGACTAAACAATATGTCTAAGTTATATTAGACATCATCTGCACCTACCTGTGGTTTTTGTACCGCTAGGTGATGGGGTTCCTAGGTGGTTCTCAATCCAATCCCATCCATTCTCGCAGTGTGAGCGTATCTGCTCAAGCACATGCAACACCCTCATCTCTCGCCTTGCCTGACCTTCGTCAGCCTGCGAGTACACAATGTTGTGCAGAGCAGCACTTGCCCGAGACCGAGCCTCTCTGCTGCAGCCTGTGGCATCAGCATTCTTTCCAGTACTTGCATCATGCAGTATTTGTACAAGTAAAGGGACACAACCTGATTTGCGCATTGCAATGCAGCTTTCCTGTGAGCTGGACATGGCTAGCAAGACACGAGACATCTCCTCTCTATCTCTAGAGGCTAGCATAGATAACAGCCAGAACATCATCTCCACCTGAAATGTGCAGAACATCATAATCAGTGCTACATGCAAAGCCACATATGGCCACTGTGCTATATTTAAATCATAATGATGCCTATGATAATATGTAAAATACAGCACATTAATGCCGTACTTTGTTTCCCGCTTCTCCAGGTGCCTCCATTGTGTTAGTGCTTACTCCATTTTCCATTTCAGCCACTGGTGCTTTGGAAAGGCTGTCACCATGCTGTAAAAAAAAAGGAAAGATATACTGCACATGCCTTGGTATAGAGTTGGGTCAGTGCCCTTGGTAATAATAATTTATTCTACTGTAGTGGCATCATTAATACACAATAGTACACATACATTTTAGAGCAATATTTGCTGCTTGAAACATCATCTTTTACAGGAGCATCCATATACAAAACCATATGCTGCACACATTACTATGCTATGGCTGCATAAGAATAAGGTACAGGTAGTGGACTGGCCAGTCAGCAGTTTTTCAGAAGGAGTGGCAATATAACAAATTGATAAATGTTTTGTCCTGATTTAGAGCCGTATTTTAAAAAAAGAAATAAAATACAATAATGCAAAATTCTCGCCATTCTTTGGGTGCAGTAAAAGGGTTCAGTGGAAATTTTTGCATATGGCAACCATAGCAAGTCTACGTACAAGGCAAGGCAGCAACTTTACCCTTTACATTAATCTTGCCCAAGTCGGTGGCAGTTTGGCATCTACAATAAGCCTAACGCATGTTTTCAGTAACATGGAAAAAAACCCATGAGAACATGGAGAGAACACTCAAACTTCTCGTAGAAATCCCCAACCCAGGGATCAAACCCAGGACCTTGTTGTTGTGAAGCGACGGTGCTACCCATTGCAATACCAATATTACATTCCACCCACATTGGTAGGTAGATTGCTTTTTAATATTGGCTAAAGATGAATAATTGTCTGACAAAGTTCTTTATATCATCAACATAGTTTAGACTCTGTTAGACACAGCATTGGTTCTGTAGCTGTTGTTTTTGACACGTGTCTCTGCTGTTACCCCTGCTATGTTTAATATGTTTGAGCCAGTGTCTCTTTCCCTTCTGTCTGAGGTGGTTCAGAGAATGAGATCTACCAACTGTCCACTGGACATTATTCCATCTAGGGTGCTTAAACAGGTCTTTACCACAGTGGGGCCAAGCCTCCTTTCATTCATTAACAGTTGCCTTAGTTCAGGATCTGTTCCAACTGTGTTTGACCATGCTATGGTCAAGCCTCTATTGAAAGGAACCGATTTTGACCAGAAAGTTCTGTCGAACTTCAGACCAGTGTCCCATCTACCATTCAAGGTTTTAAAAAAGGTTATTATCCTACAGTTGCAGCAAATCTTGGAAAATAACAATATTTTAAAGAAGTTTCAATCTGGGTGCAAACCATGTCAAAGGACTGAATCTGGACTTCTGAAAGTATACAATAACATCCTCCTGTCTCTTGATGCTAAGAGACCTGTGCTGCAGCGTTTGATACCATAGGTATCAAAGAAACTGTACTACAATGGTTCATTTGGTATCTTACAGATCCTCTCCTCCTCGTCAGCCCCTCTGACCTCTGGTGTACCACAGGGGTCCATCTTTGGCCAAGTTCTGTTTTCTTTATACCTGCTTCCAATGGGGTAATAAATTCAAAAGCTCTACATTTCCTTCCATCTATATGTGGATGATATACAAATCTATCTGCCCATTTCGCCAAACACCAAAGATGCCATAGAGTCCATAATAGATGTCTGAGTAATGTTAAGCTCTGGCTGTCTCAGAATTTCCTCTGTCTAAATGAGAGCAAGGCAGAATGTATTCTGTTTGGTACATCAAACCTGCTGGATACAGTTACACCTAGTCTTGGTGTTTTATCCCCCACTGCAGTCCGGTGGTTAAAAATCTGTGGGGCGAAATTAGACTCAAGTCTGAAACTGGACCTACAGGTAAACTCTGTTGTAAAGGCAAGCTTCTTACAGTTTTGCCTTCTTGCCAAGGTGAAACCCTTCCTGCACCATCATGACCCCAACACCCGCTAACATGATCATATTACACCTGTTTTCTACTCTCTTCACTGGCTCCCAGTACAGTTTAGAATCCAGTTTAAAATCCTGATGTTTGTTTTCCGTGCAGTTCATGGCCATGCACCCCCTTACATATGTGAAATTCTGAGGTTCCATCAACCTGGTAGAGCTCTCCATTCTGCTGGACAACATTTGCTAGAGGTCCCACGGTTCAGGTGCAAGCAGTGGGGAGATTTTTTGCAGTGGCAGATTCGAAACTGTGAAATAGTTCGCCCGCTGAATTACGATCTACCACTGACCTCATCCTATTTAAAGCCAATCTCAAAGCCAATCTCAATGAATCTGAATGCCTTTGCTATATTTATTGATTATGTACAGTGCTTTAGTCGACTTTGTTTTAAGGTGCTATATAAATAAATGTTGATTGATTGGTGTTGATATACCCATATATCCTGACAGGGTCGTTCTGGATCATTGGAAAACTGGCAATGATACACAATATGATTGCAGTCCAGAACAGGACACATACACACAATGTTAAACCTTGTGTATAATGTTTTATATAGAATTTATCTGATATAATTTATTTTTTAAGACTAAAAAAAAACCACTACATTGTGTATACTCATGTAAAAAATACTTATAATGGCATCAACACTTTAGAGTATAATAACGAATGTAAGATGCTTATCCATGTGTAAATATAATAGTCATGCTGAGGCATTATACAGATATTTGCCTTGCGAAGGTTCACGGTCTTACTTGAGTCTCTGACTGGCCATTCTTCTCTTGGGGACAGTGGGAACATTTTGCCTCCTGTAACTCCTTATCCAACTGCTCCAAACGAGTCGCTCGGATCTGCAGGGACATGCAGACTGATTCATAAATGAGACTGAAACATTATTTTATAATCTTTAGCTGAATCTCTATATGTTTAATACATATGGGGGGACATTTATAAGATATTTGTGAAAAGTTATATTTGGCTACATCAGTTTTTTCTACAGCAGAGTTTCTGAAATGTTTCGTAGATTAATATATGGTACACAGAAGAATATAGTTAAATTGGCTTTAAATGATGAAAACAAAACATATTTTCACCTGTGTTCTCTGAACCATTTCATCACTGGTCCCAAAGCGTTCCTCCATGACAGATCGCAATTGCTGGACCTCAAATTCTAACTGCTGGCGAATAATATCCATTTGTCTGGAAAACTGAGATACAGAAAAAAATCTATGCTACAGTAAATACTGTATATACAGTACATTCTGCATTGTATTTCCATGTATTCTGCAGTATATAGCTTTGTATATACAGGGGTTAGACAATGAAACTGAAACATGTGGTTTTAGACCACAATAATTTATTAGTATGGTGTAGGGCCTCCTTTTGCGGCCAATACAGCGTCAATTCATCTTGG
>JAOUQV010000004.1:10606173-10616395 GCA_028565295.1 Aspidoras spilotus | reverse complement strand
CTACAACTGGATACTACAATATTACTACAACTGGATACTACAATATTACTACAGCTGGATACTACAATATTACTACAACTGGATACTACAATAGATTGTTTTTAATTTTACACATTCTGTAAACGTTTGTCTCCAAATGTGAAGTGTGTTTTCTTTCCTGACTTCTGTAAGTGTGTATTTTCCACATGGAGGGAATCATAATCCGTAATCAGAGTGCAGTTAAGATATAAATCCTGTATCAATTCTACTAAAGAGTTCAAACAAGCAAACAGATTTTAAAAACTATTCAAACAGAGCGTTATTTACAAAACTACAAACTACAAATCTGTCCTTTTATAAACTCTTAATCTTAATGTCTACAGCTTTTACAGACAAATTTCATCGCCAGCACGTCGCGAGGTTACAAAACATGTTACAAAACTACATAATAGCAGCACAGCATTCCTGTAATTACAATGGGATCACACACACACACACACACACACACACCTGACAATGTATTCCATTGTTGCTATGATTGCACTGATCGCAAAAGTGGAAAATAAAACATTGAACCAACCCACAACTTTGATCTGCCCCAAAGTCTAATGGGTTCTTCCTTGTTGCACATAATATAAACTACCAACCTACCAACAAGCAACAACGCCAACCATTAGCCAGCTCAAAACATCAGAGCCTGAAGAAAAGATATCTGACAGTATGAATGGTCTTCTGACCAAACTCTCCAAAGTGCTATCAGATTAAAAAGACAAAGATAGACAGGAATGTCTCAGTCAAGCTTATGAATTATATCTAAAATTGCCTTATAACTCTACACTGCTTGTGGTTTAAAAGCCCATTATTAAGCTTCTAAATAATAAATTCCAACTAAACCTCGGTCAGAAGTGAAGAATCTGGGGTTGTTCAGACATTTGACATTTTTATTACTCATCTACTCAATAAAGTTCTGTTCCTGCACATTGCACTGAAACTGCACTCACTGTAGAGACACATAAACTCCATCCAGTAACAGGAGCTGGATCTTCATCAGTCCTGATTCTTCTTGAAGTCTCAGCCACCAACAATACTTCTGTCCATCCTTTCTGACCTTAGCATGGAAGTGGTTCAAGTTCTACCAGGAGGGGCGCTCTTAACGAATAACATGGAGAGCCTCAGGTTTCACTTTGTAAAAGCTATACTCTGGTGTCCAACAAGATGTTTCCTATTTTATTCTCATTTTACACTAGCTCACTTGGAGAGGTACAGGGGTTGGACAATGAAAGCATGGAACTTCCACCTGTGCAATAAATCCAGCGGTGAAATTTCCTCCTCGCTCCTAAATATTCCACAGTCAACTGTCAGCTGTATTATAAGAACATGGAAGTGTTTGGGAACAACAGGAACTCAGACACAAAGTGGTAGGTCATGTAAACTGAAGGATGCTGATGGGCATAGTACAAAGAGGTCGCCAACTTTCTGCAGAGTCAATCACCACAGACCTCCAAACCTCATGTGTCCTTCAGATTAGAGAACAGTGTGCAGAGAGCTTCATGGAATGGTTTCCTCCATGGTCGAGCAGATACATATGTAAGTTAAGCAGGTGAGCGAATACTTTGGAAATATAATGTATAAATCCTTGATGCTGGCTTATAGTCACAATTGGTCCCGACCCTCACTATCTGATGGCAATAGTCAAAACCTGATGCATACTTTGAGCTCTTAATGCTTCATCTATGGCTTGATTTGACCCACCATTGTCAAGGATGCATAGGCAACAAGATTCCGGATTTTTCTCTGTCCTGGCATTAAGGTGGTTAAGCAAATTCACTCAGCAGTTCTGATCAGTTCTGAATTTTCTAAGCAGTTTTAAAGTAATAGAATCCACTGTTGTGTTTTACTCTGTAATTATGTATCGTGTGTTCCTGTAGGGAACATATGGGGTGTTATCGTCTGTATTTCTAATTTTCTATTTAAAAACTACATATGATAAATTATATCTATCAAATTCTGGGCTCTGATACTTCATCTTCCTTTGTGCCTTTAGGATGTGTGTGTTTGTGTGTGTGTGTTGTGTGTGTGTGTGCATCTGTGTGTTGTGAACACCACCAACCTGAACCAGGCAGTAGGTCAATTGCTGTCATTTCACTGCCAGCTCAAGGTGAGCTACGTATTTAGTTAGACTCCACTGCACGCTCACCATCTGCAACAGCTTGTCTCTCTCTTTTCTCTCTCTCTTTTCTCTCTCTCTCTTTTCTCTCTCTCTCTTTTCTCTCTCTCTCTCTCTCTCTCTCCTCCAGGTTCAATAGTTGTCATTTGCTTTATGAGAAATCTCTGGAAGCCCAGCCGGGAACAAGGCCAAGTGCAGTACGCCCATCATTGTCTTCCGACGTTCTCCAATTTTGCTTAAAGTGTAATTAAGGTGATTTGGCACTACCGCTTGCACCCGTGGCCTATAGTTCAGCTGAATTACTCGGGGGTTGTTGACAACTGAGCTTCAATAGCCACGTTTGCACATTCAAAAACCAGCACTTACTCTACCAGTTGGATCAAAATGGCACCGCAATTACACAAGTACACTCAGAGGAACAGTAACTCAGTATGGAATTAAAACCTCGGATTAAACTGTCCATGCCTTATTGTTATTGTTACTGTTATCAAAACATGTGTCAGTGATTGCATTTTGTTGCTGAAGTATAACACAGTTTTATTTAGAAATGAAATAATTGTAATCTGTGCAGTCGCAGCCAGGTGGGCAGCCTCCACTTTACTCTGGTCAGTCACTATAAAGAGTTCTGCAACAGGACCTCTAGATGGATAATAACTGCCATGAACCTAGTGAAAGCATTATTTATTCTATACCATCAATCTGTAGTATTCAGCTCATTCACACACTCCGAGCACGATACAATTCAATACTTACAAACTTTCCAACCTAATACTTCAGAAAACAGACCGGTCATACTTTCTTGGTCAGAAACTGTATTAGTCCAGTCCAGACCGGTCACATAACGTGATCAGATGTACGAAAGCTTTATTCCCACTTCTTTCTGCTCCCAAACGCTCAGTGAATATTCTTAGTGAACCCATAGTAATTTTACATTCAGCCATTATCTGTTGAGCCACATGCTCCTATCTATCATCCGAACTCAATAACCTAGGTCAGATAGAGGTAACCTGAGAAAACAGGTGCCACTGGCCCATCCATATTAGTTTTTGGGACTAGTTGAACATTATTTTCTACCTGCCTGATACATTCAGTTGACCTTCTACTTCTTTCTTCACCTAAAAATCACTCAGTTCTTCTGAGCCGAGCCACACACAGACATCCTCTTATATCAACATGACCACGTCACTGTGAGTGGTACCACATTTAAACCATTAATATGGCGGTGAACGTTCTTTACTGCATTTCCTGCTCTAAACTGAACAACGCTGTATTTCACTGGCTTGCAGTTGTACTGAGCAAATATCACAGTTAAATATATACAGGAGCTGGTCATAAAACTAGAGGATTGGATTCTCTGGGTCTTGTTTTTCTCAAGGTTTCTTCCTTTCATTATACCGGGAAGATTTTCCTTGCAACTGTCAGAGCCAGCTTGCTCATTAGAATAAAAATTGACCTTATTTAAACTTTATGATTATAAAAATGAACTGAACTGTTTCTGATTTTACTGTGATATCCAAATAAATCATTACATGCTCCACATATCGGAAAAGTTTGTCTTTTATTCCTCGCAGCATCTGAATTCACTAATATTGTGTGGGCAGGCTGAGAAGCTTTGGCAGGTCGGATGTGCCCTGTGGGCTGCCAGTTGATGATACACACAGAAGACATTAGGTTATGGCTCTGATGCTCATATGCAAAAATTGCACGTAAGCTGTTCCTGTAAACACCGCGGCACTTTTACCGTATATAGTTAAAGTTTTTATTTTTAACTTGTTTTAGGGAGTTTCTGCGCCACAGTCGCATTTGGCGTGGAAACATTTAGAAAGGTAACATGTACAGTATATAAACTCTTGTAGCGCTGCTTTGTGACCATGCGCATTTCTAGAAGCAATAAACAAATAAAACATTTCTGGCCAGAAAAAGCAACTATTACTTTGCAAACATTTTTCTTTCCAGGAATGCAGTTTACTGAGCATTAGCATGGCTCTGTTGATGAAGATGAGCTTTCATGCTGTGTGCGCTCACTTCCCAAATCAGTGCTTTCCAGCTGAGGCATATCTGCTGCCAGGTCATATGTAGATTTTTAAACGTGCATCTTTAAACATGATGCTCAAGTTCTATACATTTATTACATTTAAGCTTACTCTTTCATTTCTATTATAAAATAATACAGTGGGGTTAAAATGTATTTAGTCAGACACTCGTTGTTCTTGTTCTCCTACTTTAAAAATGAGAAAAGAATTCCAGACAAACACATTGTAGGATTTTTAAAGAATTTATTTGTAAATTGTGGAGGAAACGAAGTTTTTGGTCAATAACAAAAGTTCAACTCGATACACTGTAACATAAACTCTGTTGGCAATGACAAAGGTCACATGTTTCTTTTAAGTCTTGACCAGTTTTACACACTGCAGATGGCATTTTGTCTCATTTTCCTCCAAGCAGATCTCCTCTAGAGCACTGATGTAATGGAGTAACATAGACTTTTAGCTCATACCACATATGTTTTATGGGGTTGAGATCTGGAGACTGGCTAGGCCACTCCAGGACCTTGCAATGCGGGGCCACTCCTCTGTTGCCTCAATGGTGTGTTTGGGATCATTGTCATGCTTCGTTTAAGCGGGGTACACACCTGGCAATTCAATATTTGTTACTCGTGGTAGCATTTTTATTTTTATTTGGGAAAATATTACCTCGCGACGGAAAAATGTAACCCCTCCAGAGATCACAGACACAGACATACGAGAGGCAAGCAGGGGGGTAAGGGGTAGGCTGAAAGCTAGTCCATTTAAACCACGGCTCCAGACCATTTTCCTCTCCAATGCTCGGTCTATCCAGAACAAACTGGATGAGGTGCGGCTGCAGTTAACCAGACGGAGGGTCCTGAACAACTGCTTCTGTATTATTTTTACGGAAAGCTGGCTGGACAACTCCATTCCCGACGTGGATATTGATCTAGCTGGTCGCACTGCTTTCCGGACGGCGGTGGAATATGCATCTATGTGAACGACTCATAGTGCACAAACATCATGGTAATGGATAATCAGTGCAGCCCAGATGCAGAACTGCTGTTGTTGAAAAGCCATCGCTTTATCTCCCGTGTGAATTTACTGCTGTTTACATTTGTGCTGTTTACATTCCACCGGAATCTAATGCGAAGCTAGCGCTAGCACGAGTAAACAGTAGCATTAACAACAGCTAGTAGTACATGCAGACAGTGATTTTACAGCAGCTGGGGATTTTAATCATGCGGACTTAAAATCTGTTCTTCACTAATTCCACAGAAATGTGAAATGTGCTACTAGAGGAGACCAGACTTTAGATCATTTATATACCAACATAGCAGAAGCTTACAGAGCCCAGGTTTACCCCCACCTGGGTCTGTCAGACCATCTCATACTGCTGATACATCTACAGAACACCTACAATTAGGAGTGCTGGAACATCGGTCCAAACTGAATATGGCCAGTGGACTCTATTCCTATGCTTCAGGACTTTACCGCACAGAATGGGATGTATTCCAGGAGCATGGCACGGATCGTGTTGCACCTGACAATCGCACCTCCGCTGTTCTGGATTGCATTTGTTTCAGTGTGGACAATGTTACACACTAGAAACGAGTCAGGTGTTTCCCAACACTCCACCCTGGATTGAACCTGAAATGCAACATCTCATTAACCAAATGAATATTGCTTTTCACACTGGGGACATGGAGACGTACAGCACTGGGCCAGGGCTGACCTCCGGAAAGGCATCAATATTGCCAGATGGGGTCATCAGCAGCATGAGGTTTGAGACCGCCACAAACCCAAGGCAGGGCCGTGCGGGTTATAGAGCTAAAGCACCACCAATCCTAACCAACTGTCTTTTTTTACTTGAATCTTTTTAGGACAGTTTTGACAGGGACAACATTGACTCTGCCCCTCCCCCTCTTCCCTCTACAGATCCTGCTCCAGTCCTGAGCACACATGGGGTGAGATGTGTGTTCGGTGGCATTAACACAGGATAGCAGCCGGTCCAGGAAGAGAGATGGACCGAGTGCTTAAAGACTGTGCTGCAGAGCTGGCAGTTCCATCAATTCCATCTACCCCATTCACTGCTTAAGGAGAGTGCGAAACATCCTGCGGGACCGGCACCATCCTGCTCACCACCTGTTCCAACTGCTTCCTTCAGGGAAAAGGTACAGGTCCATACAGGCCAAAACTACTTGCTTAGCCAACAGTCTGTAAGGCTACTAAACTCTGCCCCCTTTCCCTTTCTGCCCCCTCCCATGCCCCTCATACTGTAATGATGTCATACTGGGTGAGATGATGGTTATTATTATCATTATTGTTGTTGTTGTTGTTGTTATTTATAATTTTGCACTATGGGGTTGGTAACTACTTTGCAGTGGGGAAGCTCCAAATGTAATTACATTGTTCTTGACAATGAAAATAAATACTTTAATGACTTTAATGACTTTAATGACTAAAGACATTTTCCAACATAGTTTACAAATAAATTTCTAAAAAATCCTACAATGTGATTTTCTGGATGTTATTTTTTTATTTTGTCTCTGATAGTCTGATAATTGAGAACAGTTGAGCACGTGTGCACACCTACAATTGCACAACGTAGGAAAGTATTCTCTCTAGAGTCTCTCGGTTAGATTCAGGTGCCAACCTTGTATTTTGGGTATTCTGGGTAGTCTAGCTAAGTGTAGTCAGTTAGAAGGTTGTGTGCTTGGTAGTTTTCAGTGGTTGGTTTTTAAAATGTTTTTTAATATTACACATCAAACGTTCAAAGTCTAAAATATACCAGATATAAACATGGAATTGCAGACAAGCCTGAGAACCCGATAATATTTTCTACCAGTGCAATTAAAATAAAATGATACAAGTATGTCCAGTCAGTTAAGTTTTGAAGGACTAGCATTATAAAATATCTATGAACATCTACAAGAATTCGACATTTGAAAGACAGATTTATTCTGAAAGAAATGTCTAGTGATGTAATCTTGTTGATAAAATGTGGGGTGTTAAAAGAAAACTAAAAGAAGTCATTTTCTACTTTTCATTACCAACATGTGACTGAAAAATAATCACTCTTAACATTCTCTGGAGTTTCGCTGCCAAACAGCATTTTATTTACATAAAAGATCAGTTCCTTCATTGAATAATTTATAAAGTGGGAACGTTGTATTGAAGGAGTCTATTATTTTGTCCGTCTAGCTCCATATATCTTACAAGTCACAAGAACAGAACAGTAAAAAGACCAAACCCATTGTTTCTTAACAGAAGAGACAATCGAAGACGATTCCTAACTCTTTCCTAACTACTTTATAACACACTTACATCCGAAGAACGGTGAAGGATTCTATTCTAACAGATTTCTTTGATTTCACAATGAGACTTTGCTCAGATATAAAAACCATACTGCTGGAGCAGAAGATTCGCATCAGGTTTCCAGAGGAACCTCAACGCAGTCAATACGGACAAATATGAAAGTCCGAGGGCAAGCACCATAATAAACCAGCTTTCCCATACAGGAAATGCATTAAGGAAGAATGGCCTAATGGTGTGAAGTTAAATCAAGACACTAGCTATAAAACAGCATGTAAACATCTTGATGAGAGATACGATATCACTCATCAACAAGCCATCCTGAACCGACACCTGCTACGGAGAGCAACGCACCAGGAGACGCGCCAGCAGATGTTTGTGAGCCATACCAAAGCCCGCACTAAAAGTAAAGTTTGCCCAGAAGACAACAAAGAGGAAAATATTAGAGTGTGCACGTTAATACAAGTTCTATCAGAGTTTGTGAAACACAAATTAGTTTTTTACTCCTCGGTATGGAAAGTAGCTATTGGTTGTCCTAAAAGTCACTAGAAGTCACAAAATGACATCATCACCTAATCTGCATAATGCATGTTTTTGAAGCTGATGTTGTGGGGAAGAAAGACAGTGTGTAAAAAACACCCTAAATATGTTAGAACTACAAATAACCTCTTAACAACTTCTGTTGGAGTCACTTCTCAAAATAACTTCAGGATGCTTTGTTTAAATCATTTTGATGTAAATTACATAAATTAGTTTATTGCCATGTTGTTAAATGTTAGCATAAGAGTAGCAGTTAGCAGAAAGCGCTATTCTACGTTCAACCGTTTAGATTTACATGCTTCCCCAATGTGATCACATGCCAGCATGGAGCAGTGTTCAGCAAAAGCTAATGCCATGGTGGAGTCATATTTTTTTTACTCATAAACAGCAGGTTGCTTTAGACAGAAATGTTATAATGCTTTGCCTTTTGAGTATGTTTCTGAGTGTAACATCTCTAATAAACGGCTTCAACCAGCCTTTGAATTCAGGCTTTGATTCCCACTTCTTCATGTATTTTTGAGCATGAGACATGACAAGCTAGCTAGCTAGATGTTTAGCTTTTCACAAAGAGGCACACACTGTGGACAAGGTGATTGACAGGCCATGCGGTGAATGAGGTGAGTAACTGACTGAGACTGTGTTAAATGCAATGATTTCTTTTCGTGTCACACTGAAGACGCATTTATATTTACATCCCGCTCTGTAAATACGGGGTGGGGTAAGTCAGCGGCGGCGTTGGGCATGTGCAGTTTATTTGCAGTGTGGACGTTGGAGCGGTGTGCGCCTGCTCTGTAAGACTGCACTGTAAGTGTTGTGGGACAGGGCTCATGGCAGCACCCGCTGTTTGCTAAGGACAGTAACTGAAGAGTATGTGTGTTCATCTCAGAGTCTCCAAAAGTCCAGTAACAAAAAAGTCGCGAGATTTGTTGGTAGTTGCTTTTAAAAAAAAAAATAACTAGAGGGTCTGAAAAGTTGCTAAATTTAAGTTGGCAACACTGACACAAATCCTATTCTGTACACTTTATTAACTTCCGTAAGAACACAAGCTTTCTAAGAAACGCTGTCAATTTCTGTTTAGAATCGATAGACAGTAGAGCCGACATTCTGTTACCACCTTTGATTGAATCTAATATCGTTCCGAACAATAGATTAACACCAGAGATTGTAAAGTAAAATCCGCGCCTGCGTCCAAATAAAAATGTTCACGATGCTTCAATTCTCTTAGAGAGAAACTTGATCTGTGTACATACAGTACAATAACAGGTCAGAGGCCCAAGAAATAAACCTTTCAGCCTAAAATTAGAGCTTCAATGGGTCGTTATAGAAGATGTGTGTTTAAATCCAAACACAGATTGTCTGAACTCAATGTCAGTAGGACGCACTTATTAAGCAATTGTTGAACGTCCTACGTCAAACCCAGTGCTAATGAGATCTGCGTTAAAGACAAGCACAGAGAAGTCTGAGTTTCGGATAAAAATACGGATAACTTGTAAAAAAACGTGTTCGCAGAAACAACAAAAACTTGTTCTTGAAAATAACACCTGGGTTGCACGTTTGCATGTTTGCTAAGTGCCGCTAGCATTTCGTTTGGCAAGAATAAATATACTTAACGATAGAGATCAAGTTCTTAAAGACTCTTTTCTTTGGGGAATAAACCTGAAATAAAAGATTCATGCAAATAATGCTGAACTATGACCCAACAGAGCTTGCTCTGATTTTACCAGCGTTGCGATTTGAGTTCTTTCAAAGCAAAATCATCAACAAAACCCAGGTCAATAAGAGCCGTGTTCGATTCTAGCGTGGAGTACAATGGGATTTCTTTGTTAGGAGCGTTATTGCATTATTGCGAGATCCATTCAAAATTTATTAGTATACGTGGAGCCCGATTAGCTCAAAGAGAGTCATTTTAGAGTCAAAGAGAGTCATTTTAGGTCATTTCAGAGTGTATTGTGACAATCAGCAGTTCATTGATTCCATTAGTGACAATATACAGTATATAGTGTTAGTCTTGAGTTCAGACACTGTAAATGAGTGAGATTGACACGTACTAACAAATCCAGAGGTTATATTTGTCTTTGCAAGTAGAAAAATAATGTAAATTCATTTGATGTATGTTAAGTATTATTAATAATTAGTATCTTCTTCTTCTTCTTTCGGCCTCTCCCTTTAATCAGGGGTTGCCACAGCGTGTCAGTCTTTTCCACCTCACTCTGTC